>NW_019773820.1:2589-42985 GCF_001039355.2 Lingula anatina
GGTTATGAATTCAGTTGACATGCTTATTATCAATTTATTTTCTTGAATGAATCTGTCGATTGCAAAAGGCAAGAAGAAATTTCGGAAAATGCAAAGGGAAAATGAAACTTGATAGGCCAAAATGAAGTGAAATTATTAAAAGGGTCTCTAATTTTGGTTAAGAAGCGGGCCTTAAGAGGGCTTTGAGCAACGGGCCCCTGGTTTGCTATTTATAGGCCTACAACTTCCCAGCAACCGCATTTCTACCAAATAGGCCATTGTATATATAGGCCTATAGAAAGTCAGGTGATTAGGCATAGGCAGATACTCATCTTAACATTTTTCTCAAAATTTTTCAAAGTGTGTGTTAAAATGCGCCTGTTTGACGCAATTTGAAATATTACATTTTTCTTTCAAATTGCGTTGAGTCTGTCAACGATTTTAACGCAATTTGAAATATTTTTTCAAATCGCGTTGACTTTGTCCCATTTTTGACGCGATTTGAAAAAAATTTTCAAATTGCGTAATTTTTTCAAAGTGGGTTGTAACAATGCTCCAAAGGCTAGAAAATTAGTACTGCTTTGAGAAAAGAAAACATTTCAAAATTTATACACGTATTTTGGTCTTTATAATTTATAGAATTTTATTATGATGAAAATGCAAAAGTGTGGTATAACGAAAAAATAAAGACTGTCGAGGCACGGTCATGCACGAAAGTGCGTCGCAAAATGTCTTCTTTATATGAAAAATTCAACGATGCTTATCTGAGATTGATTACTCATTACCCCATCATACATGTATCGATAATAAGCTATAAAATTGACTTTATACCACAATTCAATTTTCTCACTACGACGTCGGCCTGACAGCCTACTTTACTTCTTGTACACAAAATAGGTTAAGGCGTTGTGTTTGCTTGTGTGTTCGCTTTTTTTCATCCAGTAATATTCCTATGTATTGTTGTCTGTTTTGTGAAAACAATGAATACGTTTAAACTTCTAAAGTCAATATGTCACAAAACACATAGAAAATCCAGAGATCTTAGGAACTGGCTTTTTTAAAATGCAATAGCTGTAGATGGAATTCAAATGATTATCGAAATAAATCTTTACTTACTCAAATAAAGATAATGTACCGAGAGAGACAAGTTAAAATTTGTGTTCAAGTGTATTTAGTAAATAGCACAATGGTCTTGGCAGTTCATTTATCCAGATATCAATATGACCATTGGTTTTCTTAAATAACATTTTCTTTTTAAGCCATACAGGAATGTACAGAGCAGATAAGTAAGTAACAAAGCGCATCTTTTTTTACTGCTGAGAATTTCAAAACAACTCAAAAGCACAAAGAATACAGTATCATTTTTGTTTCGACATACGGTGTTTAAAGTAAACCAATAGAATACAAAAGTTTAAAATATATTTAATATAATACAAAATATTAAAGTATGTTATCTCGACCAATATCTATATACTCATTGATTTACCAATCCATTCATTTGTTTTAATATACACAAACAAACCAAATATTAGATTATCTACCCATCCATCTTTACCTATCATTTTCATCATTTTGCCTTCTCTATCAATGTTTCCAGATAACCCATGCAGTGGCGGCAACTTTACTGCTGGTACAGGAGAGATACAATCGCCGTTTTATCCAATATCATACCTTAATAATATTAAGTGCGAGTACACCATTACACCGGATGATCCGGACTCCTGTGTCGCCTTGTCCTTTGTGGGAGAATTTGAACTAGAATCGGACTGTTCTGATTATATAGATGTAAGTCTATGCTTATATCAGAATTGTGAGGCCGTTGCGTTGTATACACAGCAAGAGGCCATGTCCAGGCCCGTAGCCAGAGGGGGGGTTATGAAAAAGTGGACCTTTAACCATAAAATCCTCAAATACATGTACATAGATCAAATTTTACCCAGAGTGGACCTTTTCCCACCAAAAAGGGTGGTTCTTTCGAACCCCCCGAATTCCCCCCCCCCCCCCAGACTACGGGCCTGATGACTGTCTTTTATCTGTCTGTCTGTCTGTCTGTCTGGCGATTTCTCTGTGCTTGTTCCTATAAAATGGCTTTCGTTTTTATTTTAAAATTTCCAAGACCTATAATTACTATTTTTTGACTAAATTTTACCTTCCTCTAATGGGAAATAGCTGGTGAAAATCACGGGCGGATATGATTTGGTGAGTTTAGGGAGTTATGCGGGACAATATTTTGATTCACAATTCTAGTTAGAAATGAAACCCTGTCTTTCCCTTAGAGCGCATTCACAACAGCGGACTAACAGACCCACAGATCAAATATGACGACCCACTAAAAAGCTTGCCGCTTAATTCCCGATTAGACACTGAAAAGATATCCCGAGCGAATTACGCAACCAGCATTCAAGTGGGTCGACTATATTTGATCTGCGGATCTGTTAGTCTGCTGTACTGAATTTGCCCTTAAAGTTTGTCTCAGAACTGTTGTCCATATATTCTGTAATGAGCACAGCGTTTCACACCACACAAAAAGGTCATTAAGAAAAATTAAACTTTTAATAACTTAGCCTTATTTAGTATATTAATTATATCACAATAAGAGTATCGTCTTTTATTATCTAGATTGTCGACCCAATCTCAGGAGTTGCTATTTATCCCCGTATCTGCGGCACCAACAAGCCAAGCGGGGAGATAAAAGCAAAAAGCCTCCTTGTACGGTTCCAAACCGACGGATCCAATAGAAAGAAGGGGTTTCAAGCCACGTTTAACTGTAAGATCATCGGTGATGAAATCCGCTTTCTCGCCCTTTCTCTTTCTTTCGCTGTTTTCTAAAAGTGCGCTCAAATAGATTTTTCTTTTCATACCGTTACCAGATAATGTGTATTGCATGTGTAATGGTGTTTTTTAATCTTATTAATGAGTTTTTAGTTTTTCCTGTCCTTGAATGCTAAGTTTGATTACAACGAATCGTACCAAATGAACAGTAGTATTAGACGCGTCTTCTGTTTCACAAGGAAACCTAAGCTGAACGTTGATTTACGATAAAAATATTTTTTGCTCAAGATTAATATGAATATTTTGGCTCAATATGAAAATTTCCATTTTGACTCAAAATAAGAATGACTACACGTATTTCGACTCAAGATGGAGTATTCTACTAAAATAGAGGCGATCTAACCTGACTTTTTGCCATTTCTCTTAATGATTCATCCAGCATAAAAACAGACCAGTCTTAAAGTTTATGCCAGTTTTTGACGTGGAAATTTTTTCGTGAGGCAGGACCTCGTTGTTTAGTGAACATGTATCTTGAACATTTTAATCGTTTCACCATCCGCTTTCTAAAAATAATTATTCATTTTGTAGCAACAAAGGATTGCCAAATGCCAGGTAAGAAACAATATATTAAATACATATACTGTATGGTAATAAAAGTAATTGTTTTTAAAAAAGACAGATATCCAACCTGCGAGACATGGTATTTCGACCCATCCATAAAGGGCCATTGTTACATGACTGCCTTGTCGTTATGAATTCCAGAAGTCAGTCATGTGACTAAGGTCTATATGAATATGTTCGAAATGCTATGCTTCATACTAAGAAGATAAGGGACGATTAATTTTTATCATCATTCTACAAAAGGTAACTCAACTCTCAGTAACTGTATTTACATTCGCTCTTGCTATGGAACTTTTCAACAAAAATAAATAAATCAAAAATCAAAAATAAAACGTGGTGGTTTGAACAAGGCTAAACATTATAGTTAAATTCATTTAAAATGCGACACTTCTTCAAGCAATACCCCAGTGTGAAAGCCTTATCAACTTTCTTATTTGCAGAGCAGAATTCGCACCTGCCCGCGGCATTGAAATAAACATAAACGTATATATTTATTCTGCGTAGATGGGCCACATAGGTTATGCATGTAAATATCTAACCGCTCATTGCGCAAATACTCAAATTATATTTCTTCTTCCGTTACTTGGCCATTGTTTGATAGGCGTGACCTAAGCCAGGTATATAAACGGATTTGTGAAAATGTCACAGTAAAGTTAAACATTGAAACTACCAGTCGTGCCTGTTATTACTTTTAGTATAGAAACACATGTGGCTTTCGTACTTTCCTATGGATAGCTACTATAGAATGCTCGTATAAAATAATTAAGTGTGCCCAGCTTAAAATAAAATTATTACATTTGTGAGTATTTTAAAATTTTAAGAGTGCTTTTTTATGTTGCTTCGTATAAGTACAGTTGTCGTTTGATGGTAAATAAATTGATATATAACAATGAAAAAAGATTAAAATTCATTCAATTATAAATTGGATAAATTGGCGGAGAGGTATATGAATAGTAAGTGGGAAAGGTTGGCGTTTGTTTAATGTGCACTTTGCATAAAAGACTTTTTGTTTACTTCACAGGGACGCCAAGGTAGTTCAAATAAGTATTGATATCTGGTTTTTCCTTTTAACCTAATTTAACCTAACAAGAATGATGTTACTGGTAGTGATATATTTAAGGAGTTGCATCCTGTGAGCGGGTTCAAGATTAAATTCTGACTTATAATTTCAGTATTAATTAGTGAAATTTACATGTACATTTCCAGATTCTTTTATTATATAACTACGGTGCTTGATTTTAGAATCTCGTGACAAAAATTGGAATGCATTAGAAATTGATTTAACATCTAAAAGGAAAATTATCATTACATATCTTTCTTTTATTTCTATGTCAAATGGTATGCATTTATCCTTTTCATAGACTTTCTCGTCATAAGTTCCTGTGGGGAAGTTTTCGATTCCGGTGTTATCACCAGTCCTAACTACCCGCTGCAGTATGTCGACAATACTGACTGCTACTACACCATTACACCACTTCTGCCGGGAGGGGGCGTGGCACTCACTTTTGTTGTCTTTGGTTTAGAATACGATGGCAGCTGTCAAGACGACTATGTTGAGGTATTATTTTATACCCATGTGATAGTTAACAAAACTTACCTGTTGAATCTAGAAAAAAGAAGATTTAATTAAGTTTGAGACAAAGTTGAGAGCAGACATCAGAATTAAGCTGCAGGAGCATTTTCACAATTTTAACAGAGCGCGCTAAAGCACTTGTCTTTCTTCTTGTTGCTATATATTGTTATCGCATAATATTCTATTTGAACAGATAAGAAGCGAGTCATCATCAGGGAGTCAATTGTCAAAGAGGTGTGGTTCCAATGTACCTGGTTCAGTCTATGACACAAATGGCTTGTGGATCCACTTCCACACAGATTACGGGACGGTCGATATAGGTTTCCAGGCCATTTATTGTCACTGTAAGTAAGATAAATCAAGGACCGAATTCATCTCATTAAGAATAAATGTTTATTAATGTATATGCAAGTTTGAGTATATGTTCACTCTGGAGAATAGTACCAAAACTGATGATCATGACTAAATCATTTTTTTTTGCCATAGCCCATACTAGTTAAATCACTTGCATCAGTTTTGATACTGTAAAAATTGCAATCATCACTGTAAACTTTTGAGTATTTTTCTTGTGTCATAGATTCTTGTAGATAAATGTGACATTGATATTAACTTTACGTTTACTTTATATGCCAGCCACCGATGAGTGTCAAGAATTGATTGGTAAATATCATTTTTGATGTATTTGAAGAATATTGTTTATGAATATTGTTTATGCTGTGCACTCAGTCACAATATATAGGTCCATTTAATTTTTTTATTTTATGAAAAGTAAGTGAGTGGAATTTTTTGTCCATGTGGAACTTAATAAGGAACATCAGTAAATTAAGCAATTTTAAAAAATTAAAATAATAATTATTATATTTACCGGTTGTCACACTTAAAGCATAAATAGCATAAATATGCCAAATTCGTCACCATGGTACATTCTTCCATCGATCTAGTTCGATTTTTACTAAAAGTGAAAATGTGCAACTTGTCAGGAAGCGAGAATGGTGTCAGAAAATGTATTGTGTGTTTATTTAAATAACTCAATACAAAGTTATATAAAGGTTCAGTGCTCATTGTGTGAGTTATTAACTTCTGGTATTGCAGCTAACCCATGCGGAGAATCCACTTTTCTTGATGGCAGTGGTGAAATCACGTCACCTTTTTATCCGTATGGATACACAAAAAACGTTGACTGCAAGTACAATATAGCACCTTATAAGCCAGAATCATGCGTGATCTTGACCTTTGTGGACGAGTTTGATATCGAGGCTGAATGTGATGACTATGTTGAGGTCGGTGCAACAATTTAAATCTTTATTTCATAGCAGCTTGTTAGTTCTGTCCTTTTTATTGTTATAATGGGGACACCATGGACATTTCCTAATTTGATGCTGCATATAACATGTTCAAAGTGTCGTTACATGTGAATTTTAAACACAATAAATTAATTCGAAATACTTTTAGTCACACAAAACTGTTAATGTAAACGTACTGGTAAAATTGTATTTTATCATACTTTAAATATACACAAGGTGATTAACCCAGTCAGCATGGAAACCCTTATTCCAAGGACCTGCGGTAGTAACGCGCCCAGTGTTGCAGTACATGCGGGTTTTCTGGAGGTCCGCTTCCATTCTGATTCTACAAATATAGGGAAGGGATTTAAAGCAGTGTACCATGAATGTGAGTACTGGCCGATAGACTTCGAGATCGATACATATTTTTTTTTAAAATTCTCATATTGGTAAAGAGATACATTTTTTAAAGAGACTAAACGTACCAGTATTTTCTCTAGTTAGACGCAATGTTTAGACCTAGCTAGGCCATTGTTCACGCTACTTAATCTTCATTGATGAAGGGCCGACATATTATGCCTAACAGAGACAACACATTTAGAGTTCAAACAAACAGTTTTTTATCATGTTTTTATCAAATTGTTGAAATGGGGGGTTATGGCTCGTCTCAAATTTATGAATCAAAATATCACTTATCAGATATTACGTTTTCTAGCTTTCGGTTTTTCATTTGATCTTGTCATTGTCATTTTTCGTTTATTTAGTCATTTATTTATTTTTATATGCTACCAGAAAACGTTGGAGAGGGAGAAATTTAATGCCATATCAATAAACAACACCATACATATAACTAATTAATAAAGATAACAGTAAAAACATAAACCAATGTATTCTCAACAAATGTTTTTCTGTTTTTTGTTGTAATGGATGGTATGCAAATATACGATTTCAAGATTTCCCATTTTTAACTGTTAATAAGGGCATTTTCACAGAAGCTTTTTTCATCCAATTTATACTTTCATTTTTGCACAGCAATTGGAGATTGTCGTCTAAAAGGTGGGTAAGGAAGAAACATATAATACATTTAATATATAGTTTTATCAGATGAGTTCAGCTGATAACTAGCTAATATGGGAGCGTTAATTCTTAGTGTTTTCTTATAATGGAAACGGTTAAATTAACAGTTTTAAGAAAATGTTTTATACTTCTATGACACGTCCCTTCTGCCGCTGAATGACAACCACCTTATTTAACAGTACATCATCACACCGATATGTTAAAACGACAACATGTAGTTTGTTGACACATGTTTCTAATACCAATTGAAAATTACAATCTTTTTTGGTTAGGTACATGCGTTTCCAACGAACACATTAATTATAACAGGGTCGTTAAATAATTAATGCTCTTCTGAGTTCTGTCATGGGAAGTGACCAATACGGAGACGAACCCAACAACAAAGAATCTCCCCTGTTACATGTATATAAATATATGCCACTTGTTGGGATGTTCTAATGTCATAAAATACATTACTGCAGGCGGTGTAACAAGCACTTGCGGGGGTGAGTCCAATTCCACTTACGTCACCACACCAAACTTTCCAGTGGCAAATTACGACCCCAGCACCGATTGTTACTACACTGTTAAACCTGCTGAACCCGGAATGGGCGTGGCACTTGCTTTTGTATCATTTCTAGTGACTTCAAGCGACAACTGTACAGGAGATTACGTGCAGGTGGGTGGGCAGTTTGCAGTACCTAATTTTATAATAATTAGCTATGGCGCATTGCATTCAAGTATCAGTGTATGCTTCGTAATACTTGATAACATTAAAAGAGTTTTAAATCATGCCACTGGCAACGGCGAAATATGACACAACAGACTTTCATTTAATATGATCAAATCAATATTCAGTTTGGAAGTGATGGATGTCTTGGTTCGTTCCAAACGATACTCCCATTCTTATCCAGAGGAGAGCCTCATACTCATATATTATTGCTTAAAATTTGCCTTTGGGGTAGTGCCAAAAGTAGGCAATCGTGTTACGATTTCATATTTATCCATTGAATAGTAGTGTATTATTTTTTGACAATCAAAGCACAGGGTTTACATTCATTGAAGTATAATTTCCTATATGTATCGCAGTATGAGGTGATCATCACATTAAAAAAAGAAATAATTTGCCAACAGATAAGGTCTTCAACTGGTGACGTTCTATCCCACACTTGTGGAAACAGTATACCAACCCCAGTGTTTGACCAAAATGGCTTGTGGATTCATTTCCATGCGGATGATTCCGGTGGTGATGCCGGATTCATGGCTATATACTGTAACAGTAAGTAAATAAATTATGCTTGTTAGCCTTTAACATGGTTCATTAGCAAAAAGGGACTGTACACCACATTTGAAAACTTGTCAATACTCTTAAGTGCTTTTGTTGAACGGCACCGTGTCCATTTATAATGTACCCAGTATGAACATTAATTGTCGTCATGTTATAGTTTAAATTTAAGATCTTTATGTAGCTTATACACACTGACTGTTATTCACTATTGAAAAGTTATATTTTATTTACATTTTCAAACATCAGCAACTGAGGAGTGTGCACGACAAACTGGTAAATATTAGCTATCGGCGCTGTAAACATACTGTCAGTAATACAGTTAAAATAAATGTAGTACAGTTATTTAACAAGTAAATTGTCCAACAGAAATGGTACGTTAACCGCTATACGCCTAGTTTGTCATATTTCTATTTAAGGCAAAGACATTTAATATGTCACCTCAATTTGTTTTACTTAATTATTAATGTAGCAAGTAATTCATTTGTTTATCTAAACATTAACGATCCGTATTCAGACGTTTATACTTGTATATGCATCCAGATGTATATCTGTACATTATGCCTTCCATATCAACGTTTCCAGAAAATCCGTGCCGTGACGGCAATTTTATTGCTGGTACCGGAGAGATAAAGTCGCCGTTTTACCCAATAGCATACCCTGATAATATTAAGTGCGAGTACACCATTACACTGGATGATCAGGAATCCTGTGTCGCCTTGTCATTTGTGGGAGAATTTGAATTACAATCTGGCTGTTCTGATTATATAGATGTAAGTCTATTCTAATATCAGAATTGTGAGGCAGTTGCATTGTATACACAGCAAGAGGCCATGACTGTGTTTTGTTTATCTGTCTTTTGTCTGTCCGTCTGGTGATTTCTCTGTGCTTGTTCATATATGAAATTAAATAATATTAAATTATGTATTAAAATAATAATATTACATTTTTCCAAGAAGTAAAAATTTTTTTATGACCAAATATTACTTTTCCCTAATGGAAAATAGCGGGTGAAAATCAAGGGCGGATATGATTTGGTAGGTTCAGGGAGTAACCCAGGACAATATTTTTATTCACAATTCTAGTTAAAAATGAGACCGTGCCTTTCTTTTATAGTGCATTCAGAACAGCGGTGTAACAGATTCGTAGATCAAATATGAGGACCCACTAAAAAGCTTCCCTCTTAATTCCCGATTAGTCACTGAAAAGATACCCTGTGGGAATTACGCAACCAGCATTCAAGAACTTTACTTTATTTAGTATATTAATTTTATCACAATAGGTATATTATCTTTTATTATATAGATTGTCGACCCAATCTCAGGAGTTGCTATTTATCCCCGAATCTGCGGCACCAACAAGCCAAGCGGGGACATCAAGGCAAAAAGTCTCCTTGTGCGGTTCCAAACCGATGGATCCAATACAAAGAAAGGGTTTCAAGCAGTGTTTAACTGTAAGCTCATCCAAAATGAAATATGCTTTCTCGTCCTCTCTTTCTCTCTCTCAGATATTTTCCATAAGCCCGCTCAAATAGATTTTTCTTTACATACCGTTACCAGATAATGTATACTGCATGTATAATGGTGTTTTTAATCTTATTGATGGGTTTTTGTTTTTCTACCTGTCCTTGAATACTAAATTCGATTACAACACATCTTACCAAAGGGCAATGAACAGTAGTATTATAGACGTGGCTCCTGTTTCATAATGTTGATTTAAGATAAAAACACGTTTTTCTCAAGATTAATGTGAATATTTTGGCTCCAGCACAAAAACAAACCAGTCTTAAAGTTTATGCTAGTTTTTGACGTGGAATTTTTTTTCTTTTTTTGTAAGGCAGGACCTCGTTGTTTAGTGTACATATATCTTGAACATTTTAATAGTATCACCTTCCGTTTCTAAAACGTAATTAATTCATTTTGCAGCAACAAAGGATTGTCAAATGCCAGGTAAGAAACAATACATATATATATACATACATTGTATGATAATAAAATTATTTGTTTTTTAAAAAGGACATATATCCAACCTGCAAGACATGGCGTTTCGACCCATCCGTAAAGGGCCACTGTAACATGACTGACTCGTATTTACGAATTCCAGAAGTCAGTCATGTGACTAAGGTCTTTTATGAATATGTTCGAAATGCTATGCTTCATACTAAGAAGGTAAGGAACGATTAATTTTATCATTATTCTACAAAAGGTAATAAAACCCTCAAAAACTGTATTTACATTCGCACTTGCTATGGAACTTTTCAACAAAACAACGTTGTGGTTTGGACAAAGCTGAGCATTACAGTGAAATGCATTAAAAAAGCGACTCGACAGCTTTCTAATTTGCAGGGCAGAATTAGCACCTGCACGCGGCATTGACATAAACATAAATGTTCATATGTGACCTTTTATTCTACGTAGATGGGCCACATAGGTTATGCATGTAAACATCTAAGCATTTATTGCGCAAATACTCAATATTTCTTCTCCCGTTACTTGGCCATTGTTTGACAGGCGTGACCTAAGCCAGGTATATCAACTGGTTTGTGAAAGTGTCACAGTGAAGTTAAACATTGAAACTACTAGTTGTGCATGTTATTACTTTTAGTATAGAAACACATGTGGCTTTCGTACTTTCCTATGGATAGCTACTATAGAATGCTCATATAAACACATGTAACTTTCCTACTGCTACTATGAAATGCTAATATAAAAGAAAATTATTACATTTTTGAGTATTTTTCTAGCGAGAGTGCTTTTTTATGCTGCTTCGTATAAGTAGAGATATCGTTTGATGGTAAATAAATGAATATATAACTACAAAAAAAAAAAAAAAAAAAAAAAGATTAAAAATCATTCAATTATAAATTGGATAAATTGGCTGAGAGGTATATGAAAAGTAAGGGGAAAAGGTTGGTGTTTGTTTAATGTGCACTTTGCATAAAAGACTTTTTATTTAATTCACAGGGACGCACAGGTACTTCAAATTAGTATTGATATCTGGTTTTTCCTTTTAACCTAATTTAACCTAACAAGAATAATGTTACCGGCAGGGACAGAGTTGCATCCCGTGAGCGGATTCAAAATTAAATTGTGACTTATAACTTCAATATTAATTAGTAAAATTTGCATGTACATTTTCAGATGCTTTTAATTATGTATCTAACATGTTCATTTTAAGAGCTCGTGACAAAGATTACATTGGAAATTGATTTAATATCTGAACGGAAAATTATCATTACATACAGTACCTTTCTTTTATTTCTATGTCAAATGACATGCATTCATCTTTTTTATAGACTTTCTCGTCACAAGTTCCTGTGGAGAAGTTTTCGATTCCGGCGTCATCACCAGTCCTAATTACCCGCTGCAGTATGCCGACAATAGTGACTGCTACTACACCATAACATCCCTGCTGCCGGGAAGGGGCGTGGCACTTGCTTTTGTTACGTTTGATTTAGAATACAATGGCAGCTGTCAAGACGACTATGTTGAGGTATTATTTTATATCCATGTGATAGTAAACAAGACTTGCGTGTTAAGATTCAGAAAAAGAAGATGTAAGTTTTAAATAAAGTTGCGAGGAGATGTCAGAATCTTAAGCTGTAGGAGCATTTTCCCAACTTAAACACAGCACGCCAAAGCACTCGTCCGGTTATTTTGTTCTTCATCTTCTCTTCTTCTTTTTCTTCTTCTTGTTACATGTTGTTATCACAAAAAATCTTTTTGAATAGATAAGAAGGGAGTCATCATCAGGAAATCAATTGTTAAAGAGGTGTGGTTCCAGTGTGCCTAGTCCAGTCTATGACCCAAATGGCCTGTGGATCCACTTCCACACAGATGGCGGGACGGTCGATATAGGTTTCCAGGTCATTTATTGTCGCTGTAAGTGAGATTGATCAAGGACCGAATTGATCTCATTAATAACAAATGTTCACTTATGTATATGCAGGTTTAAGTATATATGCGTGTAAATACTCTAGGGAATAGTTAAAGTACCAAAACTGATGATCATGACTTAATCAGTTTTTTTTTTTTTTTTTTTGGCATTGCCCATACTAGTTAAATCACTTGCATCAGTTGTCATACTGTGAAAATAACAATCACCACTGTAAACTTTCGAGCGTTTTCTTGTGTCATAGATTCTTGTTGATCATTTTGATACTGATATTAACTATCTTTACGTTTACTTTACATGCCAGCCACCGATGAGTGTCAAGAATTGATTGGTAAATATCCTTTTTCATGTATTTGGAGAATATTGTTTATGAATATTGTTTATGCTGTGCACTCATTCGCATTATATAGGTCCATTTAAAATTTTCATTTTATGAAAAGAGAGTGGAAGAATTATTTTTGTCCACGTGGAACATCAGTCTAGCGACTTTAAAAGTAAAAATAATAATTATTAGATTTATCTGTCCCCACACTAAAGCATAAATAGGCTAAATTTTAAACCTTCGACACCATGTTACACTCTTCCATCGATCTAGTTCATTATTTACTAAAAAAGAAAAGCTGCAACTTGTCAGGTAGCGAGTAAGGTGTCGAACGTCTCAGAAAATGTCTCATATGTTTATTTCAAATAACTCAATACAAAGTTATGTTAAGGTTCAATGCTCATTGTGTGAGTTATTAACTTCTGTTATTACAGCAAACCCTTGCGGAGAGTACACTTTTCTTGATGGCAGTGGTGAAATCACGTCACCTTTTTATCCGTATGGATACACTAAAAACGTTGACTGCAAGTACAATATAGCGCCTTATAACCCAGAATCATGCGTGGCATTGACCTTTGTGGACGAGTTTGACATCGAGGCTGACTGTGATGACTATGTTGAGGTCGGTGCAATAATTAAAATCTTGATTTTGTAGCAGCTTGTTAGTTCTGTCAATTTTTTTGGTATAATGATGCGGATATGTATATATTTAACAGGTTATGAAATAAAATGAATCATGGAGACACTATGGAAATTTCCTAATCTGAGATGTTGCCTCTAACATGTTAAAAGTGTTGTTACATGTGTATTTTAAACACGATGAATATATTCGAAATAATTTTAGTCACACAAAACTGTTAACGTAAACACACTGGTAAATTGTATTTTATTGTGAAACTTGAGTACATTCGAGATGTTTATAAACCTGTATGAATTGATTTTTTTGTATTTTTGTCCCCGCGGCATATCCAGTCTGGCTCTTCCCTTAAAGCTATTGAAGTTGATCATGTATAAACATGGGTCAATGTATTCACAGGTAATCAACCCAGTCACCATGGAAACCCTTATCCCAAGGACCTGCGGTAGTAACGCGCCCAGTGTTGCAGTACATGCGGGTTTTCTGGAGGTCCGCTTCCATTCTGATTCTACAAATATAGGGAAGGGATTTAAAGCAGTGTACCATGAATGTGAGTACTGACCGATAGACTTTGAGATCGATACATATTTTTAAAAATCATCATATTGGTAAAGATATAATTATTTTAAAGAGACTAAACGTAGCAGTATTTTCAGTAGTGAGTTGCAATGTTTCGACCTAGCTAGGCCATTGATAACTCTACTTTATCTTCATTGATGACGGACCGAAATATTATGAATAACAGAAACAACACATTTAGAGTTCAAAGAAACAATTTTTTGATCATGTTTTTATCAAGTTTTTGAAGTCGGTGATTATGGCTTGTCTCAAATTTATGAATCAAAATATCACATATCGGATATTAAGTTTTCTAGCTTTCGGTTTTGCATTTGATCTTGTCATTGTCATTTATTTATTTTTATATGCTACCAGAAAACGTTGGAGAGGGAGAAATTTAATGCCATATCAATAAACAACACCATACATATAACTAATTAAAAAAGATTACATTAAAAACATTAAACCAATGTATTCTCAACAAATGTTTTTCTGTTTTTTTGTTGTAATGAATGGTATGTAAATTTGCAATTTCAAGATTTCCCATTTTTATCTGTTAATAAGCGCATGAAGATTTTTCATCCAATTTATACTTTCATTTTTGCACAGCAATTGGAGACTGTCGTCTAAAAGGTGGGTAAGGAAAAACAATTTTAATACATTTCAGATATTGTTTTATCAGATGAGTTCAGCTGATAACTAGCTACTGTGGGAGCGTTAATTCTTAGTGTTTTCATATAATGGAAACGGTTAAATTAACAGTTTAAAGAAAATGTTTTATACTTCTATGACACCCTTCCGCCGCTGAATGATAACCACCTTATTTAACAGTACATCATCACACCGGTATGTTAAAACGACAACATGTAGTTTGTTGACACATATTTCAAATACCAATCGAAAATTATAATCATATTTGGTTAGGTATATTCATTTACAACGAACAAATAAATTATAACAGGGTCGTAAAATAAGGCTCGTCTGAATTTTGTCAAAGGAAGTGACAAATACGAAAAGGGAACTAACAATAAAAAATCATCCATATCATATAAAAAATCCCTCTCGTTGAGATGTTCTAAAGTCATGAAATACATTTCTGCAGGCGGTGTTACAAGCACTTGTGGGGGTGAGTCCAATTCCACTTACGTCACCACACCAAACTTTCCAGTGGCAAATTACGATCCCAGCACCGATTGTTACTACACTGTTAAACCTGCTGAACCCGGAATGGGCGTGGCTCTTGCTTTCGTATCATTTCGAGTGACTTCAAGCGACAACTGTTCGGGAGATTACGTACAGGTGGGTTGACAATTTAAAGTGCCTTATAATTATAATTAACAGCTATGGCACATTAAATTCAAATGCCAGCGTAATACTGGATAACTTTAAAAGAGTTTTAAATCATGCCACTGGCAATAATGAAATATAACAAAATAGACTTTCATTTAGTACGATCAAATCAAGTTTGGAATAGATGGATTTCTTCTTTCGTTCCAAACAATACTCCCATTCTTATCTAGAAGAGAACCACATATTCATTTATTAATGCTCAAAATTGTGCCTTTTGGGTGGTGCCAGAAGTAGGCAATCGTGTTACACGGTTTGTTATTTATTCATTGAATAGTACTGGAATATACCCTTTTTTGCCAATCAAAGGATAGGGTTTACGTTCATTGAATTATAATTTCTCATATGTATCGCTCATATGCATATGTATCGCAGTATGTGGTGATCATCACATTAAAAAAAGAAATAATTTTCCAACAGATAAGGTCTTCAACTGGTGACGTTCTATCCCACACTTGTGGAAACAGTATACCGACCCCAGTGTCTGACCGAAAAGGTTTGTGGATTCATTTTCATGCGGATGATTCCGGTGGTGATGCCGGGTTCATGGCTATATACTGCAACAGTAAGTAAATAGATTATCCTTGTTAGCCTTTAACATGGTTCATTAGCAAAAAGGGACTGTACACCACATTTGAAAACTTGTCAACATTCTTAAGTGTTTTTGTTTAACGGCATAGTGTCTATTTAAAATGTACCCAGTATGAACATTAATTGTCGTCATGTTATTGATGAAATTTAGGATCTTCATGTAGCTTATACACACTGACTGTTATTCAGTATGGTATAGTTATATTTTATTTACTTTTTCAATCATCAGCAATTGAGGAGTGCGCACGACAAACTGGTAAATATTAACTACCAACGCTGTAAATATACTTACTGTCAGTAATACAGTACCAATAAAAGTAATTCATGTACTGCTACTGTACTTAACGAGTCAATTGTCCAACTGAAACGGTACGTTAACCACTATACGTCTAGTTTGTCACATTTCTATTTAAAGCAGAGAAATTGAATATGTCACCTCAATTTGTTCTACTTATTAATGTAGCAAGTAATTCATTTGTTTATCTGTACGTTGACTATCCTTTCAGCTGTTTATACTTATATATGCATCTTCATGTATGTCTGTACGTTCTGCCTTCTATATCAACGTTTCCAGATAATCCATGCGGTGGCGGCAATTTTATTGCTGGTACCGGAGGGATAAAGTCGCCATTTTATCCAATAGCTTACCCTGATAATATTAAGTGTTAGTACATTATAACACCGGGTGATCCGGAATCCTGTGTCGCCTTGTCCTTTGTGGGAGAATTTGAACTAGAATCGGACTGTTCTGATAACTACAATATAAATGCAATAACTTATTATAAAAAGCTATTTGGCCGTATATGCGCACACACTTGGAACATTGCAATAGAAAGCAATGCTATGATTGCAAACTGACCAAGCGCACAAATAATATCGGAGTATAAAACGATTCTTAAAGATATGCAAGGATATTATCACCCTTCTATTCTGAAGGACAGAATTGAATTGCTACTTAACACGCCAGAGCAAGAGTCATAAAATGTACATACATGTAATAGTAAGACCTTACTTGTTGCACATATTCACCATACAGGGCATAAAACTCTATGCGCCTATTATCTGGTTAAATACAACAGTTACTTGGACATTGTTTAAATAATCGTAACTCAAGCCAGGAATATCAACCGTTTTGTGGAACCTGTTACAGTGAATTTGAAAACAGACACTAGTAGTTTGTTTTATTACCTCTAGCATTGCTATCGGTGAATAGCTGCAAATAAATAAATAAAATCACGTGGACTTGAAATCCAACGTATTGTCTTATGGATACATCTCATATGCAACGAAAGTGTACGTCGATTATGCATCATATAAATACAAATATCATTTGATAATGGACAAATAGATATCAATGACTGTTAGCTTTTAAAGGGAGTAAGATATTTCAAGGGTTAATTCCGTCAGCAGTCCCAAGTTTCATAACCATGACTCATAATTTTAATGTCTGTAATGTATTAGTTATTTATTGTATGCATATCCTTAACATATTCGATTTTAACCAACATGCGTTTCTTTTAAAAGCTTGCGACAAAAATCAAATTATGTTGTTTAACGTTTAATGCTTCTAAAATTATTTTAAATATGTGTTATGAAGAAGAATGTATGTGTATAATACAATTTTGACTCGACGCCTTTAAAGAAACGTTGTTTTAGATTAATATAAATGTATAAATGTATAATTACCATAATATATTAGCAATGGAAAGTTTTTATCGTTTTATAGACTTTCTCGTCACAAGTTCGTGTGGGGAAGTTTTCGATTCCGGCGTCATCACCAGTCCTAGCTACCCGCTGCAGTATGTCGACAATACTGACTGCTACTACACCATTAAAGGGCAGAAACCGCTAAATCAACCTATCAGCGGCTGTTATAGACGAATGTAGTTCAGTGAGAGAAAATTAGTGCTTTTTTCCATTTTTTTCCTGGCATTTCTTGTGTGTTGCTAGGGTTAATTTTGGTATCAACTAGCAGGCTAGGGTGTATACTACTGCCAGTTTTTTTTTCAGGACCAGGCTCAGGTGCGGTGCAGTCGTGAGACCTCTGGCGGAGGGGGCTACTGACTGTGAGTGGTGCAGTGGTTTGTTTACAAACAGAGGGGTGCACGTGTTCAAGTGATGCCGGTAAGCAAGAAAGTCTGATGACAGTATATTTTTTTGCCATTGGGAGTTATGTCAGTGTGTCTACTGTCCATGGGGATGGGAAATGTTTCACAGAGTAATTTTGTTCATGCAGTATTGAAGGCATTTCTAAGTATGGTCGTCAATGGGAAATTATTTGGTGGTTTCTGCCCNAGGAAAATCAGTTTTATACCACTTTTCCTGCCAAAATGAGGAGTTATTATCCCCTTAAAGTACTTTTTAAGAGGTAATAAGGAGTAAGTTTATAATTTGCTGTAGTTGTGGTAATAGATAATATGCAAATATGCAATTTTAACATTTTCAATCTTTTATGTTGCCATATACATTTTATTGACCCACCTTTTTATCCAATTCATATTTTCATTTTGCACAGCCATAGGAAGCTGTCGTCTAAAAGGTGGGTAGTAAAAGTCACAAATCATTTTAACGCATTTAATGCATAGTATTATATGATAAATTGCTGTGTTCAGCAGATTATTAAAGCAATGTACATGTATATGCTTGTTACCAGCTGGTTGGGGCATTTTGCTAATTCTTCTTTTGTATTACCTTTTTATATCATGGCATATTTGTGAGCAAAAGGTCTCCTCAACATCTGTCATTCGCTTCAATTAATTCCCAGTCATCAATAACATCGAGATGATTCTGCTAAATACAACCGCCACGTTATACAATGCCTCCGAATGTTGGCACGACAAAGTAAAATTTGTTGACATATATATTCTGAGTCAAAGAGTGCATGTCCATTTCCAACGAGCCAACGAATGATTACAGTGTCGTAAATCAATACTTATTAGAATACTGTCAAGGTGCTAATAAAAAGGAGAAAAATTACCAAATGCAAAGTAGAAGCGCCCTTTTGGGTATAGGAGTAAAATATTTAATGCCCCCCTATTGAGAGATATTGTAATGCCATTGAATTCAATACTTTAGGCGGTGTAACAAGCACTTGCGGTGGAGAGTCCAATTCCACTTACGTCACCACACCAAACTTTCCAGTGGCAAATTACGACCCCAGCACTGATTGTTACTACACCATTAAACCTGCTGAACCCGGAATGGGCGTGGCACTTGCTTTCGTATCATTTCGAGTGACTTCAAGCGACAACTGTTCGGGAGATTACGTACAGGTGGGTTGACAATTTAAAGTGCCTTATAATTATAATTAACAGCTATGGCACATTAAATTCAAATGCCAGCGTAATACTGGATAACTTTAAAAGAGTTTTAAATCATGCCACTGGCAATAATGAAATATAACAAAATAGACTTTCATTTAATACGATCAAATCAAGTTTGGAATAGATGGATTTCTTCTTTCGTTCCAAACAATACTCCCATTCTTATCTAGAAGAGAACCACATATTCATTTATTAATGCTCAAAATTGTGCCTTTTGGGTGGTGCCAAAAGTAGGCAATCGTGTTACACGGTTTGTTATTTATTCATTGAATAGTACTGGAATATACCCTTTTTTGCCAATCAAAGCATAGGGTTTACGTTCATTGAATTATAATTTCTTATATGTATCGCTCATATGCATATGTATTGCAGTATGTGGTGATCATCACATTAAAAAAAGAAATAATTTTCCAACAGATAAGGTCTTCAACTGGTGACGTTCTATCCCACACTTGTGGAAACAGTATACCGACCCCAGTGTCTGACCGAAAAGGTTTGTGGATTCATTTTCATGCGGATGATTCCGGTGGTGATGCCGGGTTCATGGCTATATACTGCAACAGTAAGTAAATAGATTATCCTTGTTAGCCTTTAACATGGTTCATTAGCAAAAAGGGACTGTACACCACATTTGAAAACTTGTCAACATTCTTAAGTGTTTTTGTTTAACGGCATAGTGTCTATTTAAAATGTACCCAGTATGAACATTAATTGTCGTCATGTTATTGATGAAATTTAGGATCTTCATGTAGCTTATACACACTGACTGTTATTCAGTATGGTATAGTTATATTTTATTTACTTTTTCAATCATCAGCAATTGAGGAGTGCGCACGACAAACTGGTAAATATTAACTACCAACGCTGTAAATATACTTACTGTCAGTAATACAGTACCAATAAAAGTAATTCATGTACTGCTACTGTACTTAACAAGTCAATTGTCCAACTGAAACGGTACGTTAACCACTATACGTCTAGTTTGTCACATTTCTATTTAAAGCAGAGAAATTGAATATGTCACCTCAATTTGTTCTACTTATTAATGTAGCAAGTAATTCATTTGTTTATCTGTACGTTGACTATCCATTCAGCTGTTTATACTTATATATGCATCTTCATGTATGTCTGTACGTTCTGCCTTCTATATCAACGTTTCCAGATAATCCATGCGGTGGCGGCAATTTTATTGCTGGTACCGGAGAGATAAAGTCGCCATTTTATCCAATAGCTTACCCTGATAATATTAAGTGCTAGTACATTATAACACCGGGTGATCCGGAATCCTGTGTCACCTTGTCCTTTGTGGGAGAATTTGAAATAGAATCGGACTGTTCTGATAACTACAATATAAATGCAATAACTTATTATAAAAAGCTATTTGGCCGTATATGAGCACACACTTGGAACATTGCAATAGAAAGCAATGCTATGATTGCAAACTGACCAAGCGCACAAATAATATCGGAGTATAAAACGGTTCTTAAAGATATGCAAGGATATTATCACCCTTCAATTCTGAAGGACAGAATTGAATTGCTACTTAACACGCCAGAGCAAGAGTCATAAAATGTACATACATGTAATAGTAAGACCTTACTTGTTGCACATATTCACCATACAGGGCATAAAACTCTATCCGCCTATTATCTGGTTAAATACAACAGTTACTTGGACATTGTTTAAATAATCGTAACTCAAGCCAGGAATATCAACCGTTTTGTGGAACCTGTTACAGTGAATTTGAAAACAGACACTAGTAGTTTGTTTTATTACCTCTAGCATTGCTATCGGTGAATAGCTGCAAATAAATAAATAAAATCACGTGGACTTGAAATCCAACGTATTGTCTTATGGATACATCTCATATGCAACGAAAGTGTACGTCGATTATGCATCATATAAATACAAATATCATTTGATAATGGACAAAAAGATATCAATGACTGTCAGCTTTTAAAGGGAGTAAGATATTTCAAGGGTTAATTCCGTCAGCAGTCCCAAGTTTCATAACCATGACTCATAATTTTAATGTCTGTAATGTATTAGTTATTTATTGTATGCATATCCTTAACATATTCGATTTTAACCAACATGCGTTTCTTTTAAAAGCTTGCGACAAAAATCAAATTATGTTGTTTAACGATTTATGCTTCTAAAATTATTTTAAATATGTGTTATGAAGAAGAATGTATGTGTATAATACAATTTTGACTCGACGCCTTTAAAGAAACGTTGTTTTAGATTAATATAAATGTATAAATGTATAATTACCATAATATATTAGCAATGGAAAGTTTTTATCGTTTTATAGACTTTCTCGTCACAAGTTCGTGTGGGGAAGTTTTCGATTCCGGCGTCATCACCAGTCCTAGCTACCCGCTGCAGTATGTCGACAATACTGACTGCTACTACACCATTACACCCCTGTTGCCGGGAGGGGGCGTGGCACTCGCTTTTGTTACGTTTGATTTAGAAAACGATGACAGTTGTGGTTATGACTATGTTCAGGTATTATTTTATAGTCATGCATGTAGTATTATAATCTATAAAAAATATGTAAATTATTTTATTTGATGTGAGCAGATCGATACTTGAAGTTCAAAAATAAATTTCTCTATTCTCACACAGCGCGTTAAAGCACTCGTCTGGGTATTTTCTTTTCTTCTTATTATTATGATGATCATCTGTTATAAGTTCATTTTATTGGACAGATTAGAAGCGAGTCAGCATCAGGGAATGAATTGTTAAAGAGATGTGGTTCGAATGTACCTAGTCCAGTCTATGACCCAAATGGCATGTGGATCCACTTCCACACAGATGGCGGGGTGGTCGGTAATGGATTTCTGGCCATATACTGTAACTGTAAGTAAGGGCCTATTCCCATAGATTTTAGTTCGATCTATCCCCGTGGGGAGTCTCACTAGATTACTGTCAAATAATCCGGCTTAAATGTCCGTCTCGCCTACTACAAGCTGTAAGGGGGTAATTAACTTTCGTGCCCGCTCGGCTGACAGCTATTTCGCGTGAACCCCCAGGGAGTTAGGTCGATCTAGTTTGGATCGATCTTATCTCTGGGAATGGGGTCTAAGATTAATCAAGGATCGAATTCATCTCATCTCATTTTGAAGGAACATTTAGTAATTTGTCAAATTCAAGTATATGTGAGTATAAGAACTATCGAGAATGCTTCTAAGTACCAGACTCTTTTCTGAGGGATTTTTTGCCATTGTCTGTGTCAGTTTAATACTTTGCATCGATTTTGATATTTTGAAATATACCATAAAGGTTACGATCTTTGGGGTGTTTTTTGTGTAATAAATTCTTATACACAATTTTGACACTTATATTAACTGCGAACTTTGGGACGTTTTCCATTGTGTAAAAATTTTTTGTAATTAATTTTGATTTTACTCAATTCTCACTTGGAATGCTAGCCAGTGAAGAGTGCCAAGAATTGATAGGTAAATATCCTTACTTCATGTCTTTGAAGGTTATTGTTAACGTGTTTTTCTTCCTATTTACGTACTATAAATAATTTATATAAACCTGAAATGTAGATTTAGTTAATCATTGTATTTTATAGCGTTTATATTCTTGTCACTGGTCGGTACAGAGCCCGTATTTTATCCCCCTTTATATTTATATGAATACAAATATAGCTAATTATTTGCCTTACAATTTTAATAAATTTTATTAAACGAGTGTTTAAAGACAAACAACGTGCTGGGAACTTCAACAACTTTCCCAAAACCATCGAGGTATATTTACCAAATCAAAAACCAATGAGGGTACATAGATCCTTAAAATCATTTTTAGTTCTATTTTTTTTTATTTCATTTTTGGCGACTCGTCTGAAATTTCCAGCTTCCAATTCCATTGCCAAATCTTGTACAGTCTAGCAGGTTACTAATGAATGAAGTACTATAGCTGGGTCCTAATGCTGCTATAATATCCAAAAAGGAGAAGACTGGGTTGCGTATAGTGCTAACTAAGACAGATAGAATTTAAATAGTAGCCACTTGGCAAAAAAATAAATTAATTAATTAATTGATAAATAAAATGAAATAAAATTATATATAATAATAATAATAATAATAATAATAATAATAATATCAAAAGAAAAAAATCACTCTCCGTGTTACTTGATCTCTTCAGCCTTGTGATTGCTCGAAAGTATGAGAAAAAAAAAACATTGTTTTCTTCTCACTTTCTGTTCTCTAGTTGACGTTAAAAAACTTACGTATTGTTCCTTTTCTTTATTATACTTTTGTTAATTTAATCAGCCAAGTTTCAACAGGAATTAGTATAAATAATTAACAACAAACTCCTGCCTCATAAATGTAAATATATGTTTGCTTCTAACCCATAGTCTACCTACAGTCTGTTCTACAGTCTAAGGCACGTTGTATGTCTGTGACTTGGGTGTTTTCAATTACATATTGCTTTCATGAGTTATATGCTTCATTTATCCGTAGTTTTTTTTATAATAGCCTAAAGATATTTTCTCGGAAAAGTCATAAAATTTCTCTTATTCATCAAATTATGTTCCACCCTGATCAGTTGAAAATTTGCAGTTGATAATTTTTAATTGAAATTTCTAATTTTTACCGCCACGATGTTCACCAGTCTACCTTTATATTACTTAAGTGCTTCAAAAGTCTAGAATTCACATGCGAGTTAATGTATCGTAATTTTGTTAACGATTGGGATATGATACGCCTTGGTTAATTGATAACAAGAGAAACACGTTCAAATTTTCTGGATTTTTTTTACATAACGGTTTGGCACTCATGGTAAAACTTATGGTATTGTGCTATTGCAGATAACCCATGCGGAGAGTCCACTTTTCTTAATAGCAGTGGAGAAATCACGTCACCTTTTTATCCTTATGGATACACATATAACACTAACTGCAAGTACAATATAGCGCCCTATAACCCAGAATCATGTGTGACCTTGACCTTTATTGACGAGTTTGATATCGATGCTGCCTGTAATGACTATGTTGAGGTGGGTGCAATGCTTCCAGATTTTAAAGCAGCTTGCTACTCTTGTTTTTCTTGAACTTTTCATGGATTTATCATTTATCTATAAGTAATTACTAAATATTTCATGCAATAAAACAAATAAACAGGAATTTTTCCGAGATGTTGCATCTAACGTGAAAAAGTGTTGTTCCGGGTTTTCAAAACAATGAGTTAATTCGCATTTTTACCTCCATAAAGAGTTGTCTCTTAAAGCAATAAGCTATTCGATAGAAATTTAATCTAGTAGAATCGAATGCCTTTATTAATTCAATCGAGAAATTCTTTCATAAAACGATATTAATGTTGACATAATTCCGTGTAACTTAAGTACATCTGAGGTTACATGTATACGCATAAAACTTATTTCAGAAAGATTTGAAACATTTTTTCATTTGTTTCCGAGCTTTTATCAAATCTGGCTCCTTCCTTAAATATCAAGCCTGATCATGCATAAACGTAGATAAATATACCTACAGGTAATCAACCCAGTCACCATGGAAACCCTTATTCCAAGGACCTGCGGTAGTAACGCGCCCAGTGTTGCAGTACATGCGGGTTTTCTGGAGGTCCGCTTCCATTCTGATTCTACAAATATAGGGAAGGGATTCAAAGCAGTGTACAACGAATGTGAGTACCGGTCCATAGATTGCATCGAGCCATATCTTTTCATCATCTTTACATAAGAGTCGATGAAAAAGCAATGTTACTGAATTATCACTTTGATGAATTGATGGAGTATGGCTTATTTCAGGTCAATAACAGGTTTGAGGAGTTAAAATATGAGATATTTTTGAAGCATTTCAAACCTTTTTACACTTTTAGTATATGTAATTCTAAACGTTAATTAACCTAACGTTCTGTTTAATAGAGTTTGGTCATGACTTTGTACTTATGCGTATATTCATTTTTTTTACATGTCACCTGAAAATGGTGAAAAGACAGATAGACAAAGCCAATGTTTACATTGTTAAATGTTTCTAAACATGATCAGTAAAAAGGATAACAACTCTTCATATGAGATTCAAAATTCAACAAAAATACATTTTAAACAACACATAACAATATAATGAGTTCTATTTTACCACCATAACGGCGGTTATCGCAATCCTGAACTCTGTGCTTGCCATCGAACCACGTGGACGGTCTAAGGCGGTTAACCCCCGAAAAAAATAGCTTCAGAGATTATTTAAAAAACACTTTTTAGAAAACGATTGAATAAAGTTGTATGGAACGTATTTATTAACCATAGAAATATGGGAAAATCGTCGTCTACCTCAGGAAAATCAGTTTTATACCACTTTTCCTGCCAAAATGAGGAGTTATTATCCCCTTAAAGTACTTTTTAAGAGGTAATAAGGAGTAAGTTTANCCCGAAAAAAAATAGCTTCAGAGATTATTTAAAAAACACTTTTTAGAAAACGATTGAATAAAGTTGTATGGAACGTATTTATTAACCATAGAAATATGGGAAAATCGTCGTCTACCTCGGGAAAATCAGTTTTATACCACTTTTCCTGCCAAAATGAGGAGTTATTATCCCCTTAAAGTACTTTTTAAGAGGTAATAAGGAGTAAGTTTAATTTGCTGTAGTTGTGGTAATAGATAATATGCAAATATGCGATTTTAACATTTTCAATCTTTTATGTTGCCATATACATTTTATTGACCCACCTTTTTATCCAATTCATATTTTCATTTTGCACAGCCATAGGAAGCTGTCGTCTAAAAGGTGGGTAGTAAAGGTCACAAATGATTTTAACGCATTTAATGCATAGTATTATATGATAAATTGCTGTGTTCAGCAGATTATTAAAGCAATGCAACCAGCTGGTTGGGGCATTTTGCTAATTCTTTTTTTTGTATTACCTTTTTATATCATGGCATATTTGTGAGCAAAAGGTCTCCTCAACATCTGTCATTCGCTTCAATTAATTCCCAGTCATCAATAACAATGAGATGATTCTGCTAAATACAACCGCCACGTTATACAATGCCTCCGATTGTTAATTGACACGACAAAGTAAAGTTTGTTGACATATATATTCTGAGTCAAAGAGTGCATGTCCATTTCGAACGAACCAACGAATGATTACAGTGTCGTAAATCAATACTTATTAGAATACTGTCAAGGTGCTAATAAAAAGGAGAAAAATTACCATATGCAAAGTAGAAGCGCCCTTTTGGGTATAGGAGTAAAATATATAATGCCCCCCTATTGAGAGATATTGTAATGCCATTGAATTCAATACTTTAGGCGGTGTAACAAGCACTTGCGGTGGAGAGTCCAATTCCACTTACGTCACCACACCAAACTTTCCAGTGGCAAATTACGACCCCAGCACTGATTGTTACTACACCATTAAACCTGCTGAACCCGGAATGGGCGTGGCACTTGCTTTCGTATCATTTCGAGTGACTTCAAGTGATAACTGCGCTGGAGATTACGTGCAGGTAGGTTGATAGTTTTACGTGCCATCTTTTCAACGTGATCAAAGTAATAATAATAATAATAATAAAATTAATAATCATACAAAATATACCGATATGTGTCTTTCCTTAGAAACAAAATTATATAATGATTGAAATAATCAAAAGCACTGACAGTGAAGGAAACACAATACACTTTCATACAGCATCAGTTTTACCATGAGAATTTTTTTGAATACGCACACAATTAAATGCTTTTAAATGTGCATATTCAGTAGTTTGAAAAGATTATATATTTCTGCCTGTTTTGTGTTTACAACAAATCAGATTATAAAAAGTTTTTGGGCACACTATGTTGGTATATTTATTATCTCATATTTTTATGTATGTGCAGATAATTACATAACAGAATAATTCATTTACCAGATAAGGTCATCAAACGGCGATGTTTTATCTCACAATTGTGGAAACAATATACCAGACCTAGTGTTTGACCCAAATAGCTTGTGGGTCCATTTCCATGCGGATGGTTCCGATGGCGATGATGGCTTTATGGCCATATACTGTAACTGTAAGTAAATTGATAAACTGTGGTCATAAAAAAATTTAATTTGAAAGAGGTTTGAGAGAGAATTATATTTGAATTCCGCCAACGGTTTCAAATTCTATTTATATAAGCAATTTTTGTATTTATATGTTATATATTACCTTCTAAATTACGTATTAACATGTTTATTTCAAAAGATCTGTAGCAATTAATTAAAATTCTAATATTTGATATCTATAACACCTAGCGTAAATACGCTTATATTTCGTCTAAATCCATCACAATGTTATATATATCTACATTGTACTTGTATTTTCAATTGTTAGCAAGAGAGGAATGCAGGGGACATACTGGTAAATATGCCTATATACGGATTACACAAATGCTTCATCTTGCAGTACAAATTATAATAATTCACGTAAAAGGATTGTTAAACGCTCCTTAAACCCTACGTAAAATGTGTCAGTCAACAGTATTCATCGTTCTATTGTTTAAGCTCTCTATCTCTATATCTCTCTACACAATTAGGATACATGATCATGTTGGGTAATATGTAAATAAGACCACAAATTACTTAATGGCTGATTGATATAAGACTGAAATTAAGTCTATAGTATGTACATTATGATTAGATTGAATGTATGGACTGGTGATCTGCAGTGTAATAAAACTCAGTATACGTTATTGTGCATCCGAGTACCTTTTCGTGCAAATTTTGTCCATTAAACATTATATCACATTTCTATACAAATGTTACTGACAAAAATAGAAAGTTAGAACTCAAATTGGGTTCAAGGATCGTTATTTTCAACCCCAATTGTTATTGTAGAATCCCTTGACAATTAAGGAAAAAGAGTAGGCCTAGGCATTATTATTATTATTATTATTATTATTATTATTATTATTATTATTATTCCATATAAAGATCTAACACTCATTTATTAACACTCATTTTCCTGCATTTTTGATATTTCAGCTAACCCATGTGGTAATACAAGTTTTATTGGTGGTACTGGAGAAATCATGTCACCTTTTTATCCTTTTGCTTACACCGACAAGACACATTGCAATTACGTTATATCAGCTGCAGTCCCAGGCGCATGTATGACCTTGACCTTCACAGGCGAGTTTGACCTCGAGGCTGACTGTGATGACTATGTAGAGGTCAGTTTCATTTTGAGTTACATTTCAGGAAGCTCTCATATTCTAAGTTAATTGAGGATCCATGGTTGAGAATATGGGACGTGGATGAAATTTAGATGCGACTAAATTGCTCGAGATCTTTTTGGAAGGCTTGTAGCCTACATAATATGAGAGCAATAAAATTAAATTGTCCACGTTAGCCATGTTAAGGACTATGATTTTATCGTGTAATACTGCTTTTATTAAAATGCCTGTAAGTGTTTGGAAAGAGAGAGAAACGAATTTAAAGGAGATTGATGACGATTTTAATATAAAAACATAGATTTAACATCTTCTTATTGCAGGTGATTTGTGTTCATATTAAAGAGTTTGCATTTAAGTACATGTATTATTTTAGGTTTTAAATTTGATTACCTTGGAAACTCTGGTACCCCGTTCTTGTGGAGCCATTGCCCCAAGCGTCCAGGCCAAGGCCTCAAAGCTGTTGTTAAGATTCCATTCTAATCCAAAAAATAAAGGAAAGGGGTTTAAGGCAGTCTATAATGAATGTAAGTTTTTGGTCCGAGAATTGTAACAAACATTCATATATAGTCATATAATTGTATAAAGGTCCTGTGTGCTTTTAATTACAATTCATGTACATTTAACGTAAAGGCAACAGTAAAAATAACTAGTAGCAGTATATTTTTGAGAAAGCAGGTGTTTCATTTCTTACATCATTTATTTTTATAATAATAATGATACATTATGCGTATTCTTTTTCCTTACATTTATATGCATTTTATTAAAACACAAACAAGCACAATTAAAATATAAAAATTCTTTATTTATCACAATGCAAACTTTAAAGTTTTAAAAACAATCATATCATTATAATAATTAGAAAATAAAATTAAAATGTTAGTTTTAGAGAAAGTTTATTATTGTCTTAATAACTTTTAGATCTTATATGGAAAGGTAGTTTCTTCCCCAATTTCGGTGCATAAAAAAACAAACAAACAGTGAAAGTCAAATAATAGTTACATGTAGTCCACTTATCACCATTTTTACTGTATTTTTCATCCATTTTCTTGCAGCTGCAGAAAACTGTACCGTGACAGGTGAGTTGGAAAGGGATTGCTTGTAACAAAGTAGGCCCTACGTCTTTTATATTTTACAATTATCTCTAGACCTGTTGAAATAAAATATTAGAGTTCTGTTAAGATACAGCTGTACGCTTGGTTTTTCAAGTCTTTCCACGGAGAGAATTGCCCCTCAAGGATCTGAAAATTTTTCATCAGGTGAAATTATGATTGAAAAAATAAATACAGCAGTGATCATTCTATTCAACACGTAGTATTGGGCCTGTTGTTTAATTTCAATATTCACCAGGATAGCTCATTTCCATTTAAAGATTCTCCCTATAGACATCAGAATAATAATAAAGGTGGCAAGCAACAATTTTAATACTACCAGTAGCTGCTAAATGGAGAAATAGCATTACTTTATTCCTCTAGGGGATTCAGTTAACTGATTGATCACCTACCATAAGGAAGTGATGCACCTACATTGTGGACGTAGTATAAACAAGTCCAACGCTAGCCCAGGGTTGCATTTCCCTTTGATACGCTACTAAACGACATCGATTGCGAGTTATTGTATTTTTATCACAAAGAAACGGTTGGGTGACCACATATTGCCAAAAGAGGTCCAGAACATGTTACGCCTCTTTATTAAGGATTTACCTTTTCACTAGTGATTTTTCTATTACCACAGGTGGCGTAAGTAGTACATGTGCTGGGGACTTTAACCACGGCGTGATTCATTCGCCAAACTTCCCGCAAGGAAATTATCAAGATAACACCGACTGTCACTATGTTATAACGCCTCTGCAACCAGGAGAGGGTGTGGCGCTTGTCTTTGTCCTTTTTCAGCTGGAACACCAAAGGAGCTGCAACTACGACTTTGTTCGGGTGAGTTGGCATGGTGTCTGTTACAAGTTTTGTCAGTGTAGTGAGTGAGTGTTTTGTATGATTGTGATTCCCACACCAAACCTGGTGCCACATGGGATTTGAATGGGAAAGCCCGGGAAAGTGTGCATATGCAAATTGCCCTTGATGATTTAGATAATAAATGTATGTACTGCAAACGATATAACATTACCATGTTTCATTGTTTATAAGAAGGCATTCTAAAGAGCGATTTATGAAAAAGGGAACTTTTTCTAATTTAACTGAATAATATCCTATGAAGTTGTTTAAACTCATATTTTGTATTCCATCAGATAAGAAGTGTATCCGGGAATTATCTTTCGAAGAGCTGTGGATCTGTATTACCTGATCCAGTTTATGATGAGCATGGTCTGTGGGTCCATTTCCACAGTGATCACAGCTATACCCATGTCGGGTTTTTGGCAATATACTGCAACTGTGAGTGAAATGGAAAATAGAACAAAATTGGCCATATTTGATAGTTATTTGCAAAATGCTTCACTAATTATTTTCATAAAAGGCTTTAGATTAAATCCAATCATTATTACTGCATTTGTTCTTTTACAGTAACTGCTTTTGTTTATATAATGTCAACGTCCACCCAGTGCCTTTGCTCTATAAGCTGTTATTCATTATTATCATTATAATTATAATCATTATCATTATATTATTATTATTATTATTATTATTATTATTATTATTATTATTATTACTAGTAGTAGTAGTAGTAGTAGAAGTAATAGTAGTAGTTGTTGTATAGTGTTTGTAGTAGTAGCAGTAACAGATTTTCTTCCGGACAATATTAAAAAGTAACTTACTTAGAATAGGTTTGCACTGTATAGCTTAAGCCTGCAACCCTACGAATTTAGCCAATGGCCTGAATAAAGCATATCCATTGACTATTTTTGTGTTTTCGTTTGTGTAATAGAATTTTTTATCTTATTAAAATGCCAGCAATTCAAGAGTGCCGAAAACGAATCGGTTAGTATATGGTTCTTTCATGTTATAAGAACACATACAATATATCTTGTTGATTTTGAAGAATCAGTAATAAAGATATACGTCTTTTGTCAAGTACGGTTGCTATATTTATTAACAAGCATTGCATGTAAAAGTGTACTTGTATGATTGTTGTCAGCCATCAGTCTGTTTGACAGAAATGGTAGTCCACTATAAACCATAGTGCTGTATAATTTCCAATGTTTTGTTTAAGTTACATTCGTCCCATAGATTAATTCGATAACCCTAACTTATACAAATGATATTGAACCCTGGACATTGTATTATGTTACAACAGCTAACCCTAACCTGTACTAATCATATATGACACTAACGACTTATGTTTCCATGACTACCATTCCTGTCACACATGGACTGAACTAATTTTGTGGACCCTTGTTCGAGTTCAGTGGTTGTTGCATGACATAATAATAATAATTTATTCAGTTTTTCAAGGCCTCCGGCCCATAGTATATAATAGTAATAATAAAAATAAAAATAATGACATAAGCGGCTGTGTGTAGGTGGCCAAAGGTCGGAAGCCAATGTCAAGGTCGATGCACCTTAGGCCGGATCGCAGCTGAGAGCACAAATGATGTCTTACTTCGTTTGTTGGTTAAAACTAAGTTTGGGTGATGTACAGTGAAAGTGTGTATTTAAGATACATGTGCGCTCATTTCTCGATGCTTTCTATGAATAACCTAATAAAATTGTAATAATGATAATGAATTATTTATCGTAATTACCTGAATTAATTAATTTTCGAAATAATTAATGATAAGGTGTAATTAAGAATCAAGGGGTGTGTGTGTGTGTGTGTGTGTGTGTTTGAATTTATTCAGAGAATCTACATCCGATTGTTTATGGTAAAATAGATTGTAACTTGATTGTTTTACAGAAAACCCGTGTGGGAATACTAATATAAGTGCCGGATATGGAGAAATCACATCGCCATATTATCCTTACGGGTACATAGATAACATAGATTGTGAATATACTATCGTTCCTGAAACACCGGATCATTCCTATGTCAGGTTAAATTTTGTAGAGGTGTTCGAATTTGACGCTGAGTGCAACGATTTTGTCGAGGTATGTGACGTTTTTGTTATCTTGCGAATTCAAACTTGATAAGGTGAATCGTTTAGCGAGATAAACCGCATTACTATGATGTTGTTTATGAAGTAAAATTACTTTATAAGTTTTGCCTGAAATTTATACTTGTATCTTTAAGTTCAGGTATTTTTAAATGTACGAAGAGAAGCTATTGGCGACCCTTTCCCGCTCTATCGACTTACTTAGCGAGTAGTCAAGTCTAGATGAAACTGTCAACAAGATTCACACACAAGCACACACACACACACACACACATATATATATTAGTTTCCGCAAACAATTTTCAATATAAGTAGGCTATGCATAGATCCAATAGAAATAAACCTCTGTCACCACAGGTCTTTGATCTGGTGTCTATGGAGCCTCTGCATCCGCGCTTCTGTGGATCAACAAGGCCTAGTATAGAAATCCAGTCCCCTAGCTTGCTGGTGCGGTTCCACTCTGACTCAGATACAAGGAGAGTTGGATTCAAGGCCATTTACAATGTCTGTGAGTATGATTTTGATGGCAATGTTTCAACTTCTACAGTATAGTATACTGTTACATTTCGAAATTGTTTCAAATTGCAAGTTTCACTATATTTGTCAACGTTACATTGTACAATAGATATGTCTATCTAGTGCATTTTGAGCAACGCTACTCAACTAACTGCATAATCTCTATCTTTGTTATTCAATTAAAAAAACCCTGTACTTTGATTGTCTATAATTTATATTTGAAATTATAATTTTGACAAGCTGAATCATAGTTTTAAACCGTTCGCCCTTCGCACCTGCGGATCCCTCCATATAATCCTGGATCCGCCCCATGCACTTTCCACAATTATATCCGTTATATTCCGTAATTTCCTAAAGATTCACCCACAGTTACCATTGGACTTGAATGCTCTTTATCCCGCCAGTGGTACAAAAGATGGCGCTGCTATCGTCGCTGCGATCATCTAGTCCTTGTTATTTTAAAAATTCTTCTTATTATTATTATTTACAGCTCCCTACGACCCCTGCGGACACGTACACTATTATAACTACACATCTGGGGTTTTCGCCTCACCAAACTATCCGTCCAATTACAATAGAAGTATCAACTGTGCCTTCCGCGTACCTCACTATTACTATCACTATGCACGTGGCGTAACGATAGCTTTCGTAAGTTTTGTTCTACAAGGAGGTCCCAACTGTTCTTCGGACTACTTACAAGTGAGTCGATGTTTTTATGTATGTCACCTTGTGGATTACAGTTTCCTTTTGTGAAAGATTGAGTAGTTTTGCTGTTTGGTTTTTTTTAATCATATTTTCATTCATGAAAATATGTGTATTTGAAGGTGGCAGTTTGTTGTTTTCACCTTTAATAGTAATAAAAATAGAACCAACTACAAAGTAAATAATAAACATGGAGAACAAATATTACATCCGTAAATATTAATGATAAATATTAAAATCTGATGTCTCAAAATAAGTCTTGCTTTGAGACAGTTATAGGCTAATATAAATGCCCCTTTTAAGGAAAGAAAAACGTATGGTGCCGACAAATTGGACAAAAAATTACTACATTTTCGACATTAAATTGTACTAAATTTGTTTGTTTATGTGTTATAAGTATGCGTTCATTGATGTGTATGTTCTGTGAGTTAAAGGTCGTACGTCGTTTGTGTCTGTGCACAGGAACTGTAGTTGTATGTCTTAAGTTATTCGTATTTGTTCACACTTTCGTACTTAGATATTGGAAGTTACAAATAATATTCATTTTCGAACTCAAGTTTTATAAATGCAACAAGGACTGGTGGTCTAAATTGCTGAACTGAATATTTAATCATTGTTAGGTCAGGAATGGATCGGCGATGGGGAATGTTTTATTAAAGAGCTGTGGTTCTGTGATACCTGACCCAGTATCTGCTGAGAACGGAATGTGGGTTCATTTCCACAGTGATGACAGTGTAGAGGACTTCGGGTTTCTGGCAATATACTGTGGCTGTAAGTACTAGGCGTATAGGGAGGGGGTCAGGTGTTATGTTATACAATACATCGTTATACATGTCAATATGTGTTGTCTCACATATTGCTTACCCTTCAGAATTTACTGCCAGTAGCTGGTAATAATATTTAAGTACAGAAGCATCTCAATTATTCATAACTTTTTGGTTATTCGTCTTTTAACTATTGTGGAAGAAATCTCATTGTTTTCAGTTTATTTATATGGCTTATTTCTTGTCATACGGCTTGAACTACACATTTTAGCAACCGAAACGTGCAACTAAACTGCTTCTTTTACTTTTTCAATTTCATTTTATAAAGCACAAGAGGAGTGTCAGCAACGGTTAGGTAAGTTTTAGAAGTAGGTCGCTTTTTAAAAGATGTTTTAAAGATGTGAACGGTCACGATTTTTCGAGGCACGTTCTCCGGATTTGGACTAATGGCGTGCGGTATGTGGACAATTAAAACTTTAAATACATAAATGGATAGATAATGCCCTCCGTTTACCACGGGATAATTCGTTACATATGAATTTTAGCAACAAAATCCTCTTTTGTGTACCTTAAAGTGCAGAGTAGAGAGTATAAAGCCTATAGTCTGGGACGTAATCAAAATCTGGAGAGGTGGGTTCTATAAGTGTAAAAATGAAAGTGAATGAGCCTCAAGATGAATACTCCCCTGATTTTTCTTTTATTTTCTCAAACTTTTCATTATCGCGATACACGTACAGTTCAGTATTCCAACACTGAACTGAGTACCACGGTTTACTTCTTGAATTCTCCTTTTTGCAAGTTGAAATAACGGGTTTGAGTGTACTTGTATATGGAAATTTGCTTTTAGTACCTTAATTGATTTCAAACTCGCTGGCATTGCAGAAAATCCATGTGGTGAAACCAATCTCGTCCCTAGTTCTGGTCAAATCCGGTCCCCGTATTACCCGGTGGTCTACCCGGACAGCCTGGACTGCGTGTACAATATAACACCTGCCAAAATTGGATACACCGTGAGACTGACTTTTTACCAGCTGTTTGATCTAGAATATGAAACAAACTGTAGTTCTGACTATATAGAGGTGAGTGCTTACTAATCCTACCATATTACTGCTTGACACACAGTAAGCGTAAGGCCTTAAATATAACACAGAATGGAAAATTTCATGGAAAATTTTCTTTGTCACTAAGGCACACCTATCCAACTTCGTTAAAAATATATTGCTATGTAAACCACATTTTTTTAGTTTTAAATTTAAACTTTTTACCGACAACTTTCTTTTGCCATTACTGAGGTGGCTAAAAAAAGTCAGATTTTTTTCCTCATGTCTTTCAGATTATTAATCCGGTTACCCAAAAAACTATTTTGCCTCCTACGTGCGGAACGACGGCCCCAACTGCCATTAATCATGTCGGAAGTTTATTGGTGCGGTTTCACTCAAATGGTGACGTCGGAGGAAAGGGTTTCGGAGCATCATATTATAGCAGTGAGTACAAAAACGGGAAAAATGGTTATACGTCAGTAGGTTTTCAGAGATTAAGCGTCTTTTATTACTTATGAGGCATGACGTTTTTCAAGCTCAGATTATAGTTTTGTCTAGAAACGATTTTTCTATACAACCATGTTCAAACAAGCCTAGACATGTAAAAAAATCCTTGGTTATTTCGTGCATTTCACTTTTAAGTGAAACACAATACATGTACATTTGAACGTGTAGTTGTTGTAGAATTTTGGCAAATGAAACGTGTTGGACGTTCATAAAACAAAAAAATACGTTTCATAAGATTTATAATTAAAATTTTGCTGTAAAATGTCTAGCAATTATTGCTTTCATTCAAAAGTTTATGTTATATTCTTTTTCAGATTGTTATCATAATATCATTACAAGTGAAGGACAGATTACGTCACCAAACTATCCTAATTTCTATGAATCCGGTATTTACTGCTATTACATTTTCCAACAGCCACAAAATGGACATTACCTTGTCCTCGAATTTACAGATTTTGATTTGCAATTTAATATCAGTTGCATAGGAGATAACATTCGTGTAAGTATTATTATGCAGTGTACTGTTCTGTCGTAAAAAAACACTCATATATTTTCACTAGTAATTTTGTGTAATAAATCAAGTCTAGAATTTATCTTATCAGTTTTTAAATACACACACACACAAACATATACATATATATATATATATTATTATAATTATTTCTTTCAAGAACTTCACTTTTTGCTATGTAGAAACAATTGTTCCGAGCGACGTTCTTATATCAAAACAACTGCAACTGAGTTGTGCCTTCAAATTTAAGCTGTCTGTCGAAGGGTTTGTGAAGAATGCATTGGACGACGCTTCAAACTCCCATATTTCTGGGGCTTTAGAAATTTCAAGTCAATGTTTGGGCTTAGTGAAAATATTACAAATTATACGTTATACACAAAGATGGGTGCTTACCCCATCAAACATCCGTACCAGGTAAACTTTTTCCAGTGCCATTTACATAAAGTACATTCACATTTGTGATAATTAATCTTTTTACCCTTTACCTAATTGTCACAACTTACGATTTTGAAATCTTTCCCTAACTCTATGTACAAAATATTAGTAGAAATCTAGAGGTTCTTAGTTAAGAAATAAACAGACACTGACCAGTTAATATTTCGCATGTGTATACAACCATACTCCATTAGGAAATAGAGTTGTCATAACACAGGGTATATTCCTATTTTTACAGATATACAGTTATCAAAGCGGATGGCTTGGACCGTTTTGTGGGTCAGTGCCTCCGCCTCCCCTATATATACGAGGGGGCAATTTACAATTCCACTCGGCCGTGAGTGCAATCCATGCTCACCGTGGCTTTAGTGTTAATTTTTCTACGGGTAAGTATTACAATTGTACAGATACTGGGTATCCTATCGTAGTAATAATAGGAAGGATCTGTTAGGTACATCATGGACAAAATGTGAAATTTACTTTACTGTACTAGTGATTATATATTAATTTTGAAAATATGCAAATTAATTCAAGCAATGAGGCAATTTTCTACATTGGCAGTGGCAGCGCCGCCAAGCGTGAGCACCCCAGTGATGTCAGCTATTGCAACACCTGTGACGCTATCTCTAGATGAATGGGTGACGTCAGCATTAAGTATACCGATGATGTCAGTCTGGGATTTTACGCCTTACACAGATGCGACTTCATACACAGAAACAGCGGCGGCTTCAACCACTTACGGACCAAGCGCTTATGTCGAGTCTTCAGAATGGACTTCCCCTGTGGTTCCTAGTGGCAGTGGCTTAAGCATGATAAGCCAGTCGTCAACAATGCACGGTGTAAGCTCGTGGACTTTTGAAGGTTCAGAATTGTGGCCAAATGCCACCTACAGTGAATTCACGCAAGTGGCAAGTTCTGTGTACGAAGCGGCAACATGGACCGAGACAACACCAGCAGTACATCTTCACAGCGTGTCACCATCAGAGCCTGGCACGAGCGCAGATGTTGATATCAGCACCATGACGACATTGGCAACGGCAGTCAACGTAACCACTACCGTTACAAACACACCAATCACAAATCCTGTAACAAACACGACAGACAGTACAACACAACCTATCGTAGCAAATGTTACAAACACACCAATCACAAATTCTGTAACAAACACGACAGACAGTACAACACAACCTATCGCAGCAAATGTTACAAACACACCAATCACAAACCCTGTAACAAACACGACAGACAGTACAACACAACTTATCGGAGCAAACGTGACAGAGCAATCCGGAAATTCGACAGATGGCACGTATAACACAACGACAATTCCACCTGCAAGTACGCGCTTGCCTCACTGTTACGACCTGCCTTATTTAAACAACATTAAAAGACCAAATACAACAGACGTATTTGAGTTAGGAGCGGTTTTACATTTGGAATGTGAGAAGGGGCATAGGTTTCCAGATGGCGAGGAAATCGTCCCTATTGAGTGTTTGACAAATCTAACATGGAATATTACAAACAGGGTGAAATGTCAAGGTACGAATGCCCATAGCTGCATTATAATTATATTAGGCATATCCGTCCGTCGATCTCTCTATCTCTGTCTGTCTGTCTGTTTATTGTAATATTGTGTCTACGTACACATTTTCAAGAACAGATACAATGATTTTACAATTCGTACAAATTATTTGTTTAGTGTTTACGTTATATTTGTTTTCAAATTTATTTATTTATTTTTTTAATTTTCATGCAATGCTGTAGCTTTTTTGTGGTGCATTTCTGCAGAATACAAAATTGTCTTGTATAATGTTTATCTGTATTAATGTTTTTTTATGAACTGAACCTCTTTACAACTTTAACAACTTTACAGCAATACACTGCGGCGTACCCGTGGCCCAGCCAGGAATCACTTTCAATATTACGTCAACCGTATTCAGGTCCCGGCTGTCGTACACATGTGACAATGGTACGGTTTTTATAGATGGCAGCACCGTCCGTGGAGCTACGTGCCGCGCTGATGGCAAGTGGTACCCTACCTTTCGGGAATGCATGCGTAAGTTGAATTTTGTGTCTTTTCTTTTTTTTAGAGTCGACGAAAAAGAATGCATATCTTACATTTCTTATACAGCATTTGGTTGACCTGCACATTATTCATTTTTATCACAATCAGTATTGTTCTTCCATTTATTCATTCCTTTCTTTATTCTTATTCTACATTATTCAGTTTTTTATGTGTTCATATTTAAATTATCAAAATTACCATTTTTAAAAACCGGTGATAAATAAAGGTTCTATGAACTCGTTTTCGAGCTGGCAATTTCCCATTTGTTCAATTGCGAGGACAATTCGGCATGTCCGAAATAGTGATTCAAAAACTATAAATAATTACTGATAAAAACGGGTTTATAAATCGTAACTCTGTGAACGTTTTTGCGCATCTTACCGTGCATGGTGATAAAGAAGAATGTGTTGAATCTCATGTCAAGAAAATTTCATATTTGTTATATAGAGGTCTTTCGCTTATTATCTGCCTTAATTAAAAAAAATCATTAAACACAACAGCAGTAATAACAACAGTTTTTTTTCTTTTTTTTTTTTTTTGTTTCTAGAAATATCGCCAATTTTAGTTCATGATGTTTTTATTGATTTTTCTGTCATGACTATTAAAACGCGCATTGTGTGCATTAACCTGTTTTAAAACAATACAAATCGCATTCATATTTATATTACAGAACAAAAACTTGAGATGCCACAGTCCGCCCACCAGCGAGGAGAGCCACCTCTAGAAGCTGCTGGGGCAGGAGTCATTGGAACTTTTGCTCTCGGAGTGTGCGCAGCAATAGTTGGGACAGTGGTCTGTCTTGATCTTGCTACAATAAAGCGCCATCTATTGAGGTTGAAAAGAAATGTTGGTTGCAACGACCGTTCTAAAAAGACAAAAAAGCAGTCGAGGAAATATCGAGTATAACTTTTTATATATCCTGAAAGAATTATTTTGATCCATATTCGAAATTCCTGCTAAAAAGTATACGCCTATCATAAGGTATTTAAATTTCTGTGAACTGGGGAACTCTTTTTCTGAGAGCTTTCCACTTTCCACATATACATGTGTATGTCATATGACCTACACATGTACATGTAAACAACGCATTTCAACTGCCCCATGCATATCGCAGAGAGCGTGGTTTCTTACAATTAGAACAAGTAATTTCTAGAAAATATATGCATGTAAGTTACAGATCAGAAAAAAAAATATATAAAAGGTATAATGAGGTATATTGAGGTAAACGTTAAAGATACCGAAGTTTTAAAACAATTTATGGAAATCGAAAATCTTGAATACTCTTTTTTCTACCGAAATCAAATAGTGTTTATTTTAATGGGCAGGTTTATTTTAACCCTCAATCACCTTTCAGGGGCCTCGCAGGCCCGGACCCATGTATCTTTTGCTCTCTCTTCGTTTGCAT
>NW_019773821.1:3766-42962 GCF_001039355.2 Lingula anatina
AAAAAAAAAAAAAAAAAAAAAAAAAAAAAAAAAAACCAAACAGACACCTCCCCAAAAATGCCTGACTATCCTGGAAAATAGGGCTATATGATTAATCAGTGTCCAACATTTACCTTAAATGTCATCTAGCGGTCAGTCACATTTAATTACCAAGTGAAAGGAAACAGATTTACATGTACATCAGCGTAACATCAATCATCAAATGAGGGGTAACATTTCCGTTACCATTGGTTTGTTTGTAGATAAGATATAAAAATGTTCTAAACAAATATGGATGAAATTTCCAGGTTAAACAGTTAATCAAGAGGGAAAATACAAACAGTAATTAGTCCATCCTTTAAATGGGATGGGGGTGGGGTGGGGTGGGGTGGGGGGGGGGGGAGAGGGAGGTTGTGAATCTTACATATACTGTACTATAAGTCATAATTTCTTAAAATTATAGCATTCCTATTGAGTGATAGAAACAAAATTTAAAAAGCAAGCAGCTCTATAGTTCTATTCTATGTTGTTAAAGTACCACAAATACTATACAGAAATATATTATTTGTGATTATAAAATTAACACCTGAGGAATGTTTCATAATTTTTTGCCCACTGAAAAATCAAGTAATTACCAAAAGTTACTCAGATTCCAACTAATTCCATGTCTCCCATATATATTTTCAAGATTTTTTTTGCCTTTACAAAACAGATATTTTACAGATTTTTGCTTGACGGCCAGCGGACGCATGCTAGAGTTAATAACCACTCTGCCTATACACCCTACAGATAAGTAATCTACTTTCCTAGAAATAGGTGCAAGCTAATCAATTGTCCAACATTAAACTCAAACCTCTTCAAATTACACCCCACAGGGACCAGGCAAATACTGATAAAATTAAAAAAACAGAAGTCCAGCAAAGTTGTGGGAGTAGCATCCTTCTTATCAAGAGTTCACTAAAAAGTCACCTGCAAGAATAATATAATTTTAATGTATACCACAGGAAAAAGAATAAGTAAGGCCGCAAATACACAAAAGCCACTTACTATTGATGTCCAAAAATTCTTACAACGTGTATTGTTCTCAAATCGATTGAATATGTAAATAAGAGGAAGTGAGAATTGTCAGACAATATCGTACCTATTATTATACAAGTACAGCAATCGTATACTGTAACAAAATACCTTCTCAGGAAGTATATATTCTAAAGCTGATCAACAGGTACTAGAGATTCACTCTTGTCCTGGAAAAAATGGAATATCATGTTTGATCTTCATAGTGATCCCTGCATCACAGTCATCACAGACAGCCAGGAAATGACGGACAAAGACTGACAATTATTGAAAGTCCAAAAATTATTCCAACTCGAAGTTCTGGGTAAAACCACGAGTACTTTTTCACAGTGCTCATGGTGTTGATTACTGACAATTATCATCTTACCAAGTCACGAAGATCAACTTTTAGTACACGGTTTCACGTCTTTGCCCATGCAGGTTTCTAATTATGGAGAAAAGCTGAGACCATGAGTAAATCTTGCAGAGAGCTAAAAATGTGGCAACACATCTTATGAAACTTGAGTGTGCATACATTTATGAGGACATATGTACCTGATTTCTATGAAAAAAAGAAATATTTTTAACAATATCAGGAAAAAAGAGAGAGAGATTAATAAAGAAAAAACAATGACTATGTCTGTTACCGTGCCTATGTATTACATTAATATATGTGGTCTTATATGCTGCCATTCATCGTCGAGACCTAAAGGATGCTGCATAGCCTAGTTATGCCAGCAAGATAACATGACATTCTCCTACAGAACTGATGACTAACAGGAAGAAAAAACAAAAACAGAATGTATTTCTTCTCAAAATACTAAACCAAAGATCTATTTGTCAATGTGAGAACTAAGCACTATTACTGTTGCCTGCTTTGTCTCCCACTCTTAGCAACGCACATCACAATTTTAACTTCCATTACTTATTTGCAGGAGTTTTTCCCTAGAAAATGAGTTACCGACAGCTGTGCTTTTAATATATATTATTATATACTTGCAAGTTTTTTCTTCTTATTTTCCCCGAAAGCAAATATAAGTTCTGGATAATGCTTTTAAAAGCCAGAAAAACCCTAATATCACATAATGGAAACAAAACTTAATAAATTAAGAAGTGTAAGGCCACAATGGTGAGAGAATCAAATAAGCAGTTCCTCGCATGATTACTATTATATTCCTGACAGTATTTTATTTCACCTTTCTGTGGATTTCAATATATTATTTGTATTTCTCATTGCTATGTATAGGCCACTCGAAGCTTTTATCGACAATTTAACACCTTTCTGTTTTGAGGTGAGACAGCGATTGGTATGGGGCCAAACTTCATCCCTGAACGAGGTTTTATCACTAAAATAGTTGACCACAAGTCTATGGGCTTCAATCCATGACATCATTTTGGTTACATTGTTTTTGTTATGAGTTCATCATCGTCATCATTCCTCTTCGTCCCGTGTGGGACATACGGCCCCAGTCACTTCTTTCCACTTGTTATGAGTTGTGAGCTTTTAAATACAAATTTCCATTAAACAAAGGCATTATTTTGCGTTGTCAGTGATAACGAAGATATGAACAAGGCCTTTAAATAAAATCACTGTCAAGGTTTTGGAGTACTAAATGGTGTCATTAAATTAATGGTGAAACAGTGTGTGGGGGTGCTTATGTAATGGAGAAATTTGAGAAACTAATTATTCCGTTGTTATCCCAAAATTACAACATCACGTGTAAGATGACACATGTGTAAATGTTAATTTAGTCACTGAACACTGAAGATATATCTGTTATCCAAAAGATTGCGCATAAGGCAGTAAATAAGGTGTTTTTGGCAACCATTTTTACAACCATAACAGTATCCTCAGCTCCAAGTGATGAGACTTTGGGTTATCTTGGCATATCCCCTTTGCTTCAAAATCCTATATTCGGTATAATTACCTCCGCCAAGGGGGCTATGTTTTTTGTTCTGTTAGTTTGTCTGTCCGTCTATCTGTCTGTCTGTCTGTTAGCAACTTTGTAAACAGGAAAAGTTATGGACCGATTTTGATGAAATGTTCAGGAACTGTCAGAAGTGGGCCAAGGAACAGATGATAAGTTTTTGGTGGTGATCAGGATCATTATTTAGTTTGCTATTACATGCAAGCATTTGTGCTCAAGTGGAACGCAAATACATTTCTGTAACAGTAATAGCGGCACTTCAGATGGAGTAAAGAAACAGAATTTCCTTGCACCAAAGAGCAAAATCAATTCTGAATCTGTGGTCCACTGAGGGCCACTACAATATGTGCAACAGTTTCCAGTAGACTGACCTTTATGTAAATACTAATGCTTATTTGGTTCTCTCCCCCTCCCCTATCCTTTGGTATAACAAAATGGACAATAACCATCCCCTCTTTTTACTGATCACTTGAGTATATCATATAATTTTTTTATAAGGGTCATCCCCCTCTCCTCNCCCATCCTTTGGTGGAACAAAATAGACAATAACCATCACCTCTGGGTATATCAACATTTGCTGCGACCTTGGCATCACCCTTGTTTTTGTACATGCAACCTTGAAGATACACAGGTGATAATTTTCTACAGATAAATATCCATGTGTTGCCTTATTATCTTTTATATTTAGCATACAGCCGGAGATAATTATCTTTAAATTACATTTTTTTCCTGTAAATGCCCATAAATAAATAGATATACTTTTTATAGCTAGAGTTGAATTGAAATCACATGCTGATTTTTACAAACTATATATATTAAAACTACTAACAGAATTACAACAATTACTATGAGTATAAGAATTATAGTAAATTGTCAAAAATGCTTTGACCTTTTCAAAAAAATTCTCTTTCAATAAATTATACAGTGCTACTTTCTTTTATGAAACATGGCATTTCTTAAATATCGAAAAAATAAATTAATCATGACTACACCTGTCTTATGGTATTTAATTTCCCCCACTTTTACATACAACATTTCTTTCATATCAAAGTACAAATATCAGTCCACTGAAAGTTGAAAGATCACACGTGTAGAATTTCCCGAACTTTCTGTTTGACATTACTTATGTTTCAAAATGTACATAATGACTAAAATTTTAATGTGAGAATATGAATAATATTGAATTTTTCCACTTATGTGCTGAAAAATCCAAGTTAAAAAACAGAAAATCAGTGAAAGTATATGAAAAACACAACATTTTTGCTCAACAGACCTATACTTAAAGGTTAAAATTAAACATGTTGTTATATATTCACATACAAACAAAACAAAACGACTTTTCGACAACCATTTCCTTTCTCATTTTGAAGCACCATAATGTACTTTTTTTTTCAATTTTTCTCCAAAGAACTCTTTTTTTCGCCATTAAGTCTATACTGTGGCCCCATCAGTCAGCGGAAGTTCACTAACTCTTTTTTCGCCATTAAGTCTATACTGTGGCCCCATCAGTCAGCAGAAATTCACTAACTCTTTTTTTCGCCATTAAGTCTATACTGTGGCCCCATCAGTCAGCGGAAGTTCACTATCTTGATATCAGGGCACCACCTCAGGTTAATGATAGCCTTCACTGGGGTCTATCTTACTTGAAAGACGTCATAGTTATCATTATGATCATTCGACTGTTTATACAAACACTGATATGACTGGACATCCTTCAGCAGATATGTGTGTGTGTGAGAGAGAGAGAGATTCAACATTCATTTAAGTGTTTATTTATCTGTTTATTTTTATTATTTTATTGAATTATTTTATTTATTTGCAATTGTTCCCATGACTCGATTGATATGCAAAAAAAAAAAAAAAAGGGTAGGGCTTCTTTTAGTGTGTTGAGAAGCTGTTTCATGTGAAATGATACCTCTTCAAAAAAATAACACAAGTAAGTCGAAGTGACTTCAACAGACAGTCATTTAAAACTTATTTATTTAATTAGAAATGGCATAAAACATTCAATCCAAGTACACGGACAAGTAAAGTCTCAATTTCATTTACAATGGGCACGAATGTTTATGGACATCATATCAGTCATTTTTATGATGTCACTCACAGGCATGTACATCGTAATAAAAATAAAACAAAAAAGGTCTGCATCATGTTACATGTACGTCATAAGTAGAGGGAAATTAATATCTTCACGCAATTTCTTCTATAATTGATTAAACCAGGTAGTGGAGCCAATAGATACAACATAAAATGATAATATTTCAAAGTTTACTGTTACGGAATGACAAAGGTATCCCTGAAGTTCGATTCTTGTGATGACGCAGGAAAGGTTTGAAAAAAACACGACTCCAGTCAAAGTCTACGGCGTCAGTGTGTATACCCGAACATCAATAAAATCAATACCACTCTTTATTGTGATAAAGAACATAATTATATTGTCACAATCAAGATGACAATCCACTGGAATCTAGCCAGCTCACATGGGAAAGACGCCAGTTGGATTCTTGCCATGGCAGATAGTCAAACTGCCAAGGTGAGGTGCCATTTGGAATCTTGTCGAGGCGAGATGCAGAGACAAAATACAATATTATAGTTTAATTAGTCCGTACATACTTTTGGAGTGCGTGCGTACTAAGGCCCTTTTTCCACCAAGCGGTACACTTAAATGGTACAGACATTACCAGTATTCTTTCAGAGGTTTCAACACGTAATTACTCCACCGCGGGTTTTACAGAGCACATTCAGAACAGCGGACTAACAGATCCGTGAATCAAATATGGCCGACCCACTTGAATGCCTGTTGCGTAATCCCCACAGGAAATCTACTGAGTGTTTAATTGGGAATTAAGTGGCAATGTTTTAAGTTGGTGGCCATATTTGATCTGCAGATCTGTTAGTCTGCTGTTCTGGATCAGCTCACGATCTCAAGTTTGCTTCCTACTGTTTTGGCTGAATTTGATTCATTGGCTGCATCTAGAGTAGAGCTTCGTTTAGGTCTCTCTCTTAGGTAACAGCCACATTATTTAGTTGTGAATCTCTCAAAGTGTATCAGTACAGATCACGTGTCACAAAACTGTACCACTCTAAGTAGATAGAGCTTAACACAGTACGTTCACATATAGAGCTCAAATGAAAGGAAGGCTGTACGGATATCCACAGGGTGTATAAAAAAAAAAGTGAACACTTAGAAAAATACCCAGAATTTAAAAATTTTATTTCATGTAACAAATGATAATGTAAATATAGGTTCGTAGGGAAGTCATGCTTCAACGCACATCATGAATTGTTGTGTATTTTCACACATGACTGAGCAGGGTCGAATTGTGAAATTGGATGTTCATGACAAAAGAACATAAGTGGCAGATAACAGGGAAGAAAAGGTTAATTGGCAGGTTTTTAATTTGAAAACCATTCACAGAACCATTTCATGGCAATTTATCAACCTTTTGCGAAAAAAAAAGTTCTCGAAATAAAATTTTGATCCTCATGACGTAATTCGTGCATTGAAGCATGACTTCCCTATGAACCTATATTTACATTAACATTTGTTATGTGAAAAAAATTTATAAATTCTGGGTATTTTTCTAAGTGTTCACTTTTTTTTGATACACCCTGTAGAATGGATTTGGTTTGGTAGGACAGGCAGTAACAACAGGACTTTGAAAGTTTTGCATCACTAAAATGTATGTAGAAAATTCAAAAAATGAATTATGGAAGTGGTGAATCATACTAAATATAAATATAGAACACCACCCCTTGATTTTTTTTAAAATACCTTTGGATATAAACATGACTTTGACTTCTTGAATTTCCACTTTGTATACAAATAAAATTTTTTAGCTATGGTAAAAAATAAATTTCATGTCTGTAAAGTTATAAAATACACAGGATACAAGCACAGGTCAATTACTTTAGTAAACAATAAAAAGATAGCAAAAAGACAATTTCTTAACACATAAGAAATGTGCGTAGGTGTTTCAGAAGGGGTTTACTTCACCTTATATTGAAATATACACAGTGCTACCCATCAGAAAAGTATATGTAATATATACCTATGGTGATGTCAACAAGAAGGAGGGCCTGACTTTTAAGTGAGACTCGCATGCATGCAAGATGCACCACATCTTGGGGCTTTTGTTCCAAACACTGGTCGTGGTATAACTTTACAGATACAGCACGAGTCAGCAAGGTGTATGTGATCAAAACACTGTTGCAAAACACTGTTGGGGGTTTCAATATGCTGGCTTTTGCTTGGGTGTGGAGGTAGAGGACAAAAGACTCGGGCTTGGTGCGTACATGAGGTATGCCACATCAGGATCCTTTGTGCTCAACATCCGCTGCGAAATACTTCAGGAAAATATGTATATTAACTACAGGGATGACTTCTTTTCAATGGAGAAAAATTATCAATCTTTCAGATACATAATTTTGAAGTTAACAAAAATATATTTCTGTGTAACATTGTTTTTTTACTGCTTAGAATAGAACTATAAGGTAGCCTGCTTTTTGGTCTTGTTGCTACAACTCGATAGAAATGTCCTTCTTTTAAGAATTTATCACTTAAAAAATAAGTATCTGTAAAATTCACAATTTTCCCCGCTGAAAAGATTGAATCATTATGGTATATAATAGCCAATCAAGATAAGAAATAAATCAAATCAGGCACATATATCATAATCTATATTAAATCTCAAGAGGATGATTGGCATGCAGAAAATATACCCTCTGTATAACATGGAAAACTGATGATCTGACCATGTGACATATTATCACAAAGAACATGTGGGGAGCAGCCAGTATATATAGAAAGAAAGCTACAGTGAAGACATCCTTTTAAGGTAGTCATGGGCAGTTGAGCTAAAAGCAATAAATAATTAAATAAATACACTCAATCTTTTTTTCCTTTTTTCTAGGGAAAGGGGGAATGGGGCAGAAGCTATGAAAAAGGTAGAACACTTTTATCAAAATTAAAGGCTTGATTTTGGCGAAAGTCTGATAAAAGACTTAAATTTAGGCTATGAAGGTAAAAAGCTAAACTGGAAAAATAAAGGAAATCCAAATTTATCCTTAAAAAAATGTAAAAATTATAAGAAATAACTTGGATCATATCAGATTTTTAACCTTGACAGACTTTTTAGTATAACGAGTAATCCATGTGAGTTCAAATAGGAGACATTGCTTTCCAAGTATTGTAGTAACGAGAAATGATCAGGCTATTAATGTTTTATTTGAATGACGTGGGATATGAAAGGTGTCAATGCCCAAGGGAAGTGCCATTAAGATATATTATATACAGGTCGACTTCATTTTCTGACAAATCTATTAACTTTTTTAATTATTTCACACAGTGCAAGGTTACTTGGAAATCGATATATAAGTAAGTTATACATCAATTAACAGTTTAAGTCTTAATTGACAGCCAATCTTTTTCAGTAGCTAGTCCAGGATTTTTTTAATGCAAGTATAACAATAACATACATGAATTCCTTTTTGATAGTTTTATGTAGTAAATTTGTCAAATTTCTTTATTTCACTTTGGGTCACTCTAAAAATGCCGACTCCCCCCCTCCTCAAATTCTCAAACTCCCACACAAATGAAGCGAACTTGTTTTTTTTTTTACCTTGTGGTCAAAATCATACCCCAATGTGCTTGGAGTACCGTCTCAACTACCACAATTAGCAAGCAGTCTTCTCCAGGTCACAGACACCATGTTCCACGATATGCTAAAACATATTACTTGATTGTTCCAAGAAATTTTGAAATCATGTCTGTGTTTTTCCACAGTTCAGCATACCTGTTCACAACCATACTGGCTCAGGTGATAATTAACAGTAAGCTTTACCAAATTTTCCCCCCAAATCTAACTTTATTCAAGAAAATAACAAGAGTTTTCTGCAAAGAGATTCATTGCTGGACCCCTCTCTCTACTTGGATTTGAGGTTTTATACAAGTTCTAATCAAATAAACACACCAGACATTTAAAACTGTCTGGTCAGACACTTTGACCAGCAAAGCCTGCCTGACATTTCAATAGGAAATTGCTGACATCAGGAACTTTTGAGTTTCTTTTTTACATTTTTAAGGCATGAATTTGGCAAACAGATAAGTAGCTTTGCAGGATAGACACAGAAACTGACATTTCAGAAGGAAATTGCTTATATCAGGCACTTTAATTTGAGCGGATATTTTTTTCTATTTTTAAGGTTTGAATTAGGCAAAATAAGTAGCTTTGCAGAAGAGACACAAAAACAAGTCTTTTGGACATTTTTAAACATGCACAGTTGTGACAAGGTAAAACAGCTGGTTTCAAGTTGCTTCAGTATCAAAATTTTTTCAATTTCTTAATTTTTTTCTAATGGTGCAGCCACACCAAGCACATCAAAAGGTCGCAGATTAAATTCTCTTCTGACATTTTGTAAAGTGAGGCTATTTCAGCCACAAGTTCTATTATGTCTGGATCTTATCAATGCTCAGGAAATTACCCAAGGAAAATCTTTGGTAATTGTAGTTCTTCTGAACGTCAGTGTTAAATATAGGGCATGTCACTGGGTATATTTACAAAGTAAAGAAAAACACTACCACGAAATTGGCTCAAATTTGATACTTAAATAATTATAACCACCCAGGATTCTCAAGCAAATTCACTTGGATCAACAGTTGGTTGCCTTTTAGACTAAACACGCACTGGTCCACTAAAACATTAGCCACTTTTTGAAAAATATTAAGAAGTTGCCAAATTTAATTCAATTTAACCAGTACTGACTTCTAAATCTAAAGTCAAAGTAGAATAAATTCTTGGTCTACATTTACACCAACTTTTGATCTGAACTTCGTTTGTGACCCCCGCCCCGCCTTCTCCTGGGTATCCTATACTTAACACTAAGTGTATTAGGGCTACACATAACTAACACACCAAATAACAAGAAACAGGTCAGGAAGGTACACTTAGAACGATTTATTCAGTTTTTTTTTCTTTGCCTTTCAAATTTCTTCAAACATTGGCAATCTTGATGTGTATCCATTTATGTGTATCTCTACATACACAGGGGAACAGTACACTGATGTTACCAGATCGTCAAAGTCCTTCGCCTCACAGATTATAACAAGTCCCATTTGTACAGTGTCTTTATATTACAGTCTATGGGGTGGTCTATGCCTTGGGCTTGGGGTGCTTCACGTTGTGTTTCTTGGCAAAATGCATGTTCTTCAAAAACTTTGGATCAACCTGGAAAATGAGAACAAACAACCCTTTGATTCCACTGTTTTTATATCACCAAAAATATGTGATTGTTTGAGAATTTATACCCAAGTAATATACTTTTCCTTTTGTTTTCAATTCTACTTCTCCTGTCCTTAACTATATCTACTTTTTTTTAAAAGTTGACCTGGTAAGTTTAGTGCCAGGTATATCACAGTTTAAGTTAAAAACTGCAAAAATGTCAGAAGTAAATGTAAGCATTTGTATCAATTAGATGAAAAATGAGATGAAAAAACAGGTAGTATCATTTTAACTGTCAACTTAACAAATGCCATACAAAGGCATACAAGGCCTGTTAAACCTTCATGAATTTTTGTCCTGGAAATTTCAGTATACCCAATCTTGAACACTGAAACTATTATGATGATTAACCCTGTTTTCCAGATCCAAAATTCTATTTTCACTCTTAAAACACTAATTCACCAGACTCCTCCACTGAGAAAGCAACTCAAAAAAAAAAAATAAATAAATAAAACTCAGAACAGGTAAATGGATCACTATTCTGTTAACACTTTTGGATATTATATTGGTATTTAAGTATGTAATAGTGATTTCAAAACAATTTACCCCTTTAAGAGATGGGTATCTCTGGCGGCTAGGCTTCTTGATCTTGTTACGTCTATCTTTTCGCTCTGCAAATAAAATGCATTAACCTCTATAAATACTATCATTATCACCATATTTAAAGCAACATTCTGATTGCCACTAATTAATATGATCTTTCACATTTATCATAATATTTATTTTATCAGACATGCTGAAAACTATTCAGAATGGCTGGACATTTGGACCGGCAGTATGAAAAATTTGTCGGACCAAATGGATTTTTGTCGGACCGAAAATCACTCTATTCGTTTGAGACGGATACTACCAGTACGATTAGGGTAGCTTACTAGTACTTTGTTTGTGAATGTGATAGGTTGAAATGGAAGGGAAAAACGCTTTGGGTTTTATATAATTTTATTAGTGACGTCACGTATGCCGAATTATGACTGTAAATTCAAAATTGCGGCTCTTAAAACTTTTGTTGGTCCTTTGGACTGACCAAGTCCAATATTTTATCGGTCCAGACAAATTTTCCCAGTCATGACTGATCAGACCGCAGTTTCAGCATGTCTGATTTTATAACTGTTTGGTATACTTGAGAATAAATGAGTGAAAACATTATAACAATATCAGTCTAGAATATCAATGGCCCATATTTCTCACTTTCTAATTATTGACACGGATGCAATAGATCCAGCCTGTACCAAATCCTTTTTAACCTGGCGTCACTTTAGGGCTAAGAATCACAGCAGAAACAGTCGCAAAAATTTAATGAACAAAATTTTACTGGACCAACTTCACTTTGACTGGAATTGGACACATACAAGAATGAGACATTTAGTGAAACGTCAGAAAAATATGACATGGGGTCTGGGTGGCCGACTGGATCCCAAAAAGTCGGTAATCTGCCAATAGTCAGAATAATCTCATCCCTACATTTAGGACCACTGTGCATTTTGCAGACTGAAGGTCTTTAATACAACTTGAACTATAAGCTGTTCTATTAACATAGCTTAAAAAGACTGATACTGGACTTATATTCTATGTGAGTCAACTTACCTTGGTTGTGAGCAGTGTGGTTCTTTGACTTTGCCATATTGGGATGTTGGTCAACAGGGCCCCAGATATCTAGGGGGAAAAGAATGAAAAACTCATGTTAAAAGCCGATTCATTGCTACAAGTTTCAGTACCTGTAAAATGATCTAATAACATCCAAAAACACTCAGAAGTCGTTATCATCAATTGTCTTGTTCATCTTAATAGCTCAGACAGAAAGTCAGACACTCAGACTGTAGTGTAGCAGACTATACACAATTTGTAGTCCACGTATTTTGCCTCTCACACTCCTATTCACACCCTCTAGATTTCATGTTAATAAGTGAATAAGAATGGAGTTGAATCGTTGTGTTAGAAATCATGCATGCTTGTAAGTGGGACCGTTTGATTTTGCCAAAACGTATCTCAATAGAAGTAAAAATTGCTTGACTTTTGGCAGTGGGCGGCCCGTGCACCAAGAGGTGAGGAGTAAAGAAGACATCTGTTTATGTTTTAAGACACTCTTCGTAGATAGGACAATATAAACTTATGGGGATGGTTGTGGATATCTGGCGAATAAAAATATAAGTCAAAATGCTTCGGCGATTATATATGCATGTGCAGGTGTTGTAGATGCTTTATCAAATGCAAGATATCGGTGGATTTGTATCAGGCTGACAAGTGGCCTGCCTACCTCTGATTTAAATATGGCCGAAGAGGTTAGGAAGTTAACCGATAGACGGCAGTTGCACGGGTGCGACAAGAGAAGCTACACCCACAGCTTACAAAACTGCGGGGCCGGGGTCCTCACATTACATTTTGAAATAGATAGTGAAAACAAAAGGTCACTATGAGATTGATCATTTTGTATAAAAACAATTTGCACTTATGGGGGATTCCAAGCTAATTAGTTTCCTTATATGTTTAAAACGGGCGGGAAAAGAGAAAGAAAGGGTGGTTTCCTGTTGATGAACATGTTTCGGCTAAATCGGCCAGAAATAATAATTTTTCGAAATGTAAAGGTATTATAGTATTTATTCTCATGATAAAACATTACAACCGTTCAATAAAAAGCATCATAGCCCGCGGATGCATTTTGGGGGTCTGTCATAAATGCAGCTATATGTATATTCCCACGGCCTGGCTCGCTTCAAAATGGCATAAAAATAATATTATATTCAGCTAGGCAGAACAGCTAACAATGTCGGCTGATTGTAGCTTATAAAGTACAGTCCAAGTAGTTTCTCGCTGTTGCATTAAAATCCTTGCTACTTATCCTGTTTCGATTTCTACAGCAAGGGGTCCAAGGGGGGGGGGGGGGGGGTGGAGGAGGAGATGGGATGGTATCTTGTGAGCAATGTAGAACGGACTACGCCCTGAGAGTCAGAGAACTGGCTGTGATATTTCAGGTGCAATGCGCGCGCGTGTGTGTGTGTGCCGAAGTCACCGTAAGTTCTTTGATATTCAAGTTACTCACACATCACACATACATATACCATATACCAACGAGCATACCACAGAGAGACATACACCTTAGTTTGACGTCGACTTTGCCCAAATATAATGAATAAATGAATAATATTACAAATTCATTATTTGTCAATTTTATGTTACCCACATGATATAATATTCTCTGGATAAACATTTGCCCCTATTTATACAGTTTTACTATAGTATGGTAAAGTAAATTTACCACGTAGCAATAGGCAGTAATAGGCAAGTATTAAATTTGGTAGACTAGCAGTACTAAAATGTCTCTCTGTCGAGCAGGTCCCATAAAAATATATATGCCACTAAAACATATATACCGGTACTTACCGTTGCCCGAAGGTATATTATAGATCATTTTACAGAATACGGCCAAATTCCAGTAGGCCTAGTACAAAATGACATTAGGCTTACGGTAAGTCAATATAAAATTGAGAGTCTATATAATTCTATCTCGACACACCGTTATCACACTGAATAATTAATCACTTCAATGCCTGCGAGGAAAAATACAGTGTAGTTTCTGTGAAAAAAATACAGTGCAGATAATACAGCAATTGCTGCTCAGATTGGTGCACTAATATCTGGTGTGTGTGTGTGTGTGTGTGTGTGTGCACGCTATGTTTTCACTCAATGGGTTAACAATACATTTTTACTGAACCATAAAAAAGGGATATATTCAATGGTATTCAACAATACACGACGAGGCAGCGCCTAGTATTAAACCAGTGCAGTTCAGTAAAGGGGAACGCACTGGCTGAGTAACATGGCTGGACTGAATGGGAGTCACTCGCAGGTAGGCTACATATATGTATACTCTCTGGTTATTTTACGGGTTAGAATAAGTGAAATTCTTCTCAAACTTTGACTATATGTTTAGCAAACCTCAAATCTTAACAGAATCTTCCAGGGCAAGTTAATCTATCCTATTTCCAGCCGTACCCCCAGCCCCCCTCCCCCCCCCCCCCCCCCCCCAATAAAACAGCTAACAGTACGGATAAATCTATCGTAGTGCCCCTGACCCTCTTCTTCCCCAAATACTGGATCCGCCAGTCAAACCGGACTTGAAACTCACAGGGATCATTTCTTGACCGGAGATATCCCTGGATACTCACGCGCCTTAGGAGAAAATGAACGGTGAGCAGGGCTGGAGAAGGGGGGGCAGTATCCCCCTTCTGTAATACTCTGTCAAGATGTAATGAGGCCGACCGCCCTTTTATTGTAACCTCAGAACTGGTACATCTAGTGGTAGGGGCAATGTGAAGGAGTGTGTGTGTGTGTGTGTGTGTGTGTGTGTGTTGGGAGTGCGGTGAGCGGGAACCGGGTACAGCATATCTAATGCCGTTTCTTTAAAATACTAGGCATTTTCATGAATTATAAGAAACGGAAGCCCCCCCCCCCCCCAATTCCCCACCCCCACCCCACGCCCACACTCGCGTGTGCTTCTCGTAGCCAATCTATAATGTTCGATTCGCACCTGCCATAAAGGTATTTCGTTGATTTTTCACTCGATATCCCACCTAAGTCTCATTATTCTTTATTATTGATTTCAGGGTAATATCAATAGTAACGATTCTTTGGCGACGCATAATCACGTGAGACAACCACGAGACGCGCACGTGCAAGACACCGCCTTTAAAAACGACCCTACTGCGCTGTACGACCATCAACTTGAACTCCCACCAGGGGGAGCTGCGGGAGACAGTCTTGTCACGGCACCAGAATCTGAAGGGGACGTTCTCTTTATGCTTGTCGCTTGGCTCGTGGCGATATGTACCTTTGTATTGTTTCTTACTGGAGCGTAAGTGCTATATTATAAACGCATTTCATACATATAACACAACTGCCATTCAGATAAGATTGAAAGCGAAGTTCTTTTCGTTCAAAAGGAACGCCCACCTTGCACAGTTTTGTTTTATTGAGTAGCGAGTAAAATAAAAAAAGATACAGAATCTTCGTAGAATTTTTTTAGTTGCCGAGAGTCATAAATTACTTCATGTTTATATTCTTGCTCAAGTCGAATGTGGTCAGAGGTAACTTGACACGATGAAGATAGGCTATAGTGAAGAGGTTAGTGTCAAGTTATCTCTGAAGCTCAGGGTGATGCACATTGTACCTCTTCATGATTTTATTGTCTCTTTTCAGATTAACATGTTGGAAGATCATGAAAACAAGATCGACACAAGACTGTGCCTTCTTGCCAATGTTAGCTGTTTACGTCAAGTTAGTTAACTTTTTAGCTTATGAGGGATAGATTTTTATTTAATACCTCTAAAATAAAACCCCTAAAATAAAAGTACCTGGCCTCATAAACAATCAATCAAAACATTTCATATTAATGATGCTTTTAACGATAACACTTTTTGCCTGCAGAAATAAAACAAGGGGACGATCGATGCTGAAAAAGAAGGGGTTGTTTTCGTGCCTATAAAGCTATTTTTATTTATTTATTTATTTATTTATTTATTTATTTATTTATTTATCCCAGCACGCTCTCCTGGATGTTTTACGGCAAGTTGACCAACGACCGCCTAATGGTGGCTGTGTATATTTGGGGCCTGATATGCCAGAGTGTATATATAACTGTATATTATGTTTATACACATAGCACGGTGAGTACATGAAAATTTTAATTGCCTGATATTCATGTATATATGTTAGTGTAGACATCACGTAGACTAATTAGCTATAATCCTTGAGACTATTACAGTAACCTTCTTCTTATCTCAAAGTAGGGAAGGAGCTAGGCAAGCCTTCATTAGTCAGACTATTTGTATGAGGGCCGTTCTAAATTCTTTAAAAAATTCAATGTGATCCATGTCTATGACACAAAGTATAATATTAGGTCGTGCTATTTTTTTCTTATATAATAATACTGTTACTGTTAATTAATACCAGTAACCTACTCCCTTGCTTTCTTTCTCTGCCTTGAATTTAACGTGTCGTATAATGTCACAGGTATTCTATTTCAGGATTTAGTGCAAAAACAAATACTATCTACAGTGATAGTGTGTCTTCTAGCATGGACATACTACCGACACTACGCCATTACTTTGAAGCTCCAAGTCTTCTACTCGGGTAGCGCCTGCGTGGCGACAAGCATTTTAGCTGATGCCTCGCCCTTCATTTCCATGGTAAGCATTTGAGGTGTAAAATATGTGGAAAAAAATCCCTATTTTCAGCAAAAATGTGGAAAGTTTTTCTCATTAAAAAATTCCAGATTTAAGTCATTTCGGTTGATACACCAAACCAATTTAAAGTTGAATTAAATAAAAATAATGTGTAGCGGCAAAAGAAATGAAAATTAGCGAAGGAGAGTAATATGCTATATATATTTTTTTACTTAAATTCAGATGGAGGTGATAACAAGTAAGAGCACGGCCTATCTCTCCTCCTTCTCTCAGTCCTGCCTCAGTCTCTTAGTCTCTCTGGAGTGGCTGCTCTACGGGATTCTCGCTGAGGATATGGCTCTACAGGTAATGGATAAATGGAACTAGAAAAGTAATCAGTGAACGCAGACCTCCGCCAAGACAAATAATTAACTATTCATAAACCATTAATTAACCAATGGATCATCAACAAAATCAAATTACTTTGAAGTTAGCCCGTTTCTGACCAATCCCCCCCTCCCCCCCCCCAAAAAAAAAAAATAATAAAAAACATCCGTATCTTTTTATGCAAGTCTGGTGACAGGCAAATGAAGATGAAAATATAACATCCCTGGCGGAGGTAATAAATAAATAAATAAATAAATAAATGATGTGTGTTTGGATGTGAAAAGATGGATAGATTTACGTTACAGAGAATAACTGAATGGACATTTATAAGTTGACGTGTAAGAGGTCACACATTCACGACCGTCAGCATTCGTAAGGCTGAACGCTAAAAAATACAAACGCCTGAACAATTCACCTGACCGTATAATCGTCCTTTTATAGTTTTATCTTTTTTAGTAAACAATTTTAAATGCAAAGGCGTTATATTTTGTTTTTTACATAATCATTTAAATGTTTTTTCTTATTTTTTTCAGATTACATACCTAATTGGTGTTATTCTGAACGGTACCCTAGTCGGGCTTTACTTCATTTATCCCAGGGAAAAAGTTACAAGCGAGCAAGAACTGTATCACAGTGACAACAGAGACAGCAACAGCACCACATGATAAATAATTCTTATGTAACCTGCTTCTAGTTCCATTTACACAACGAACTCTGAGCCGTGATCGACACAAATTGTTCACGATTCAGGCAATATTGTCGGAAAGATAAAAGAGATGTATTGCATTATAACATTATTCAAATAATGAGCGATTAAGTTAATGAATTAAATGCTTTATTTACCTCAGGGCTTATCTCCTGAAATGTAAAATTAAGACATGACGGTTTAAATATATGCATGTGTATGACTGGCTAGTAACGTAGAACTAAATCATGATCCTTCAATTAGAAATGGTAAAAAAAGACATCGAACCCAGGAGTTGCAGGAACGGATTGAACAATGATTCGAGAGTGGAGAATTATCTTTTTTTTTCGAAAAACTTTTGATTTGACGTGGAAATTTAATGTGACGAGAATGAACAAAAGAGAATAAAAATTAAATTATTCTCAAGTGCATACGCTGCATCAAATACGGTAGATATACGAATTCAGATATCATATACTTACCACGATTATTTTGCACTGAATTGTAACAAAACAAATACTGCGAAGCCTCACCCTACTGCAGGGGGTACACATTATAAAATAAATCAGATAGAAAAAAACAATAGTGTGCATCCTTTCTAAATATTGTGGGGAAAAAACTGGCTTCATATGAAGCATGTGTGAAGTTATCTGATAATGACTTTTCGCCACGGTAATTTTGCTACTGTACTGAGGGGGAACGAACAATGGCTTCGTGCTGGCTTTCGTATTGACCACTGGCTTCTGTTGTATTTTGGGGTCCATAGATCCGGTCCTCCAATCAGCTTCTTGCATGGCAACCACTTTTCGGCTGTACATATGTTATCAGCTACGTCACAACATCTAGGGTAATCTTGTTATAAAAACCCGTCTACTTGTTGCAACTGACATAAGAACAGTTCTCCCTCTCTGCATGCAGTGGTATGACTGGTTCTCTGTCACTTGAGTCCCCTTTGTGGACAGGGAGGAGGAAACGTGGAAGATGCTCGCGTGGCCAAACTTCAAGAGGTCTAGAGAGACCGCATTGTAAAAATATGGTAAGTAACTATGTTTATACTTCTGCTTGTGTGTGTGTGTTTTTATTCACCTATTTTGATAGGTGGCGGCGGACAAGAAAGAGCCTTTTAATTATATCGGTAAAACGCTGCGCGTCACCTGCCTCGCACGTGCATGCATGCTTACATAATTGCACGCTCTTGGACCTTGGTTAGATCAAGATTGTAGATATCTATCACAGGGTTCAACTTCAAATGACGCATAAACGCACGTAAGATACTCTTGGGGCACGTACTTGACCGTACATTAAAAACGAGTGGCAACGAATCTGGCAACGAATTCAGGTCTTCGTTGCAAACTCTGCTTATGAATATTCAGATAAAAAGATGAAGAAAAACGAGAAAATGAGAATGAAGAACAGTTGATATTTTCGCAGACAACAGATCCATTATGTGAAGTCGAGAAGGTCCTTATGGGCTAAAAAAAAAGTTGATTACTGATCAGCTGTTATTCATTTCCCTTTCTACCTCTTTCAATCTATAGTGGCCTACTTTCCGTTTATATTAGGCTTCGTTCACATGGAAAGTCTATTTTCTAAAAAATCTATTTTCTTTTCGCGGTATATCTTGTGATCACGGTCTGTTCCCTGAATGTCCCGCGGCGTAATTACTGGCAGCGCGAGCCAGTTATTATAAGTTACTATAAGTAACTGGCTCGCGCTGCCAGTAATTACGCTGCGGGATATTCAGGGCACAGACCGTGATCATAAGATACCGCGAATAGAAAATAGATTTTTAGAAAATAGACTTTCCATGTGAACGAAGCCTTAGATCCTGCTGCTTACGTATTATGAGGACATGTAAATCAACTCAGTTACTCTACAAAAAATCCCCGCACCTTATTCACTCGTGGCTATCAATTACTAACATCACATTTGTTATTTATTTTTATTAGGGTTTACTAGTTTATGCATTCACTATAAAACTTAGAAAACAGAAAATATTTTGATCATCGCTGACTTCAAGATTCTCAGTAAATTTTGACATACTGAAACAAAGAGCAATTAAAATATTCCAGATGGTCGTGTGGAGCGATGGTCTAAATGGTTGCCTGGCGACGAGTGTCACTGATAAACGGGATAAAGACTGACCACGAGCTGAACAAACAAAGCCACCTGGATAGTTTGTTTGCCTTGATTAATGTAAGTTTACTACATGTAGTTTATGAATTAAATTTATCGCCGAGGGCAATAAACACGCCATTTTTACTGTGAAATCGGATTTTCTTAGTCTTTTGTGCAATAAAGATTAAAAAGAGTAAATCGTTTCTAGGGACTAAGGGCTCTCATTCCCAATCATAGACCCCATTTCCAGAGATTAGATCGATCTACTTTAGATCGACCTAACTCCCTGGGGGTTCACGCTAAATAGCTGTCAGCCGAGCGGACACGAAAGTTAATTACCCCCTTACAGCTTGTAGTAGGCGGGACGGACATTTAAGCCGGATTATCTGACAGTAATCTAGTGAAACTCCCCGCGGGGATAGATCGATCTAAAAGCTCTGGGAATACAGCCATACTCTCGTTCTACGTACATCGATCCAACTCAGCGGGGACTCTCGCTGAATGCAATCAGATTAACATGCCTTCTCTTGTTTCCAACGTGCTCGTATAATCACCAGCTTTTCTGAATTCTACTCAATGGCAGGATCACACATTCAGTGGCTACTGCCCCAGCCAAAGTCCTAGATTTTTTTTCGATTATTTTGATCCATTTGATCCACCTCAGTAGTTAAGGTAATTTAAAGAATTTTGAAGTCTCCTGATAATATCAATATATTGGAAATTTGGATTTCGACGTCCTGTGACACTTAACCATATACATGGATATAATCACATGCCTTTTCACATTTGGCGGTATAGTTTTTGTATCACAAAAAGTTGTATAAATTAAAACTTTATATATTTCCAGATAGAGATTATCAATAATAAAAGTCATTTTGGGAAGACCAAAGAGAAACTAATTAGCAATCGCACAAGAGAATGGAGCCTACCAAAGTTTGTCCCCATGGAGATGAAAATGCTGTGCAAGCGTCACTCACTATTTGACCTGTATCCACTGTAGAGGTAATTTGCCTTGTTCAATGATTTTCATTTATTGACTTCGGAAAAATGAGATTGAAATTTATATTGACATCACTATCAGTTTTAGAGTAGAGTTTGAGCATGAATAAGCGTGGAACAGAAAATTTTGAATAGCCATATTTCTATTCTATTTATCATGTGCTCCTTGACTCGTTTTTCTTCTGGATAATTTGTTTGAAGAATTTTATCGCTAAAATCGAGTCGCTCTAGATGCTAGTGTAATAAATTAAAGGTAAACGTTATGAATAAAAGAGAATTACTTTCTCGCTAATTCTGTAATCCCGCTTCTGAAATTAGTTTTATTTTTCTGAAATATTTTTTTAGGAAAATGAACATTCAAAATTCGTTGGAGATGAACGATGCATGTGTCGGTGAAAAGAGAGGACCTCCCTCAGACAGAAACACAATGCAGTTGAAGAAGATCAGACAGAAAGCACCTTTGTTAATCCCGTAGAATGCCGGATAATCAGATGAGAGTTAACTGACTCAAAGTACCAACACGTATTTCGAAGCTGACGAAAGAATTCTATGCACCAGCAGCAAGGGCAGAGACGAGGAGGCTTGGTTCTCACAATCTTCAGGGTAATTACAATTTTCAGAGCTAGGTACACGTTAAGTTCTGTAGTAAGGCGAACAACTTTTGCAGGGCTTGTTTTTTCCACTTTCCTTGTATTTATTGATTTTTTTATGAAAACTCAAATAATTGTGCAAGATAACTGGGAGATTCAATTTGTGCCTTGCAGTATGGTGAAAACAATCAAGCTTGAAGATGTTACACCATTTCTCACATTTACGTAACCAGTACAGGTGCTCCATTATGTTGTAAACTTTGGAGGTACTCTAGGGCAGTGGTCCAGGGGGTAGGGTGGGTGGGGCAGTTTTTTTTTTTTTTTTTTTTTTTCAAGTATCTGGATTCGAGAAATTCTAGTGGGTTTCTCTAACAAAAACATCATGTTTATCATGTTAGTCATGTGTATTATGTTTTAACCATTTCATTTAGAAACCACCTTGTCGTGTAATAACATACAGACGCCAAATGGGTCTGAATGTTTGTCCATAAAAAAACCTGCTCCCGCTCTGCAACACATGATCAGAGAGGTTTGTTGAAACAATATAGCGTGTCATTTTTCTACGAATCCAGATGGAGATAAGGCCTAGTGACCGTGCAAAAATTTGCTATGAATCAAATTAAAAAATATACTCGAAATACGGACACCGTTGAATACTTTTATTTTGGATAACGCGTAAATATTACCTTCCAAGTTTGTGGTCAAAATAGTTACGTGTAAATCGGTATGAGGAAATCCAAAGCTGACAACAATAACTAGTTTCAATCATTTAATGTTCTATCGTCGCTTCCTCCGGTACATTCAGATGTTATGTTGAATATCGTGACGGGGGCTTCTACGTGTGATAAAAGCGCGTCACTGTAAAGTTATGAACAACTCTCTTTTTCCTGTGAAAGGAATTTTATTTTGCTCATACGGACTACATCAAGTTGAAGATGTGACCCTTCAGTCTTTCCTTTCTATAGCTCGGATACGCTTCTATTTTCCCGACTCGCCGACCAGTCATCGATGATAACGAGGTGAGGACGACGCTGGCGCACCAGGTCGGTCATCTCCTTTAGCATGACCGTGTTCACTGTCGCCATAGGGCGATATCGGACCATATCCGCTCCTTTGTAGTCCCTCACCGGGCTTTCCTCAGCATCTTTATGATGGACCATGTTCTTCAGCATAGTGGCTGCTAATATCAAAACTTCCATAATAATATAATCCTTAATGTTTATAGTTGGTCATTCCAGGTCAGGAAGATCATCTTCTTCATCCCTGCGGGAATCAGTCTGCTCCGGAGGGAATCGGTCCGTATGCCTCTTCTTCTGATTCTGATTCCTCATCAGCTCCGACTGGGTGTTTATATGGGACTAGAGGCGTATTGTCCTCGGCATCCCAGTCAGAGTCCGATGAGTAGACCAATCTTTGGGCTCGTCTGGGTGGTAGTCTTTGGGCCTCCTGCCTGGCAAGGGACATCAAGTTGTCACCGACGGCATCCCGAATTAATTCCGCATATCAGGCTTGTCTGCGATGGGTGTTCGTCATTCTTATAAAAATGTACTGCCAAGTCTCGTATAAAGGTTGTGTGACGGGGGCTTCTACGTGTGATAAAAGCGCGTCACTGTAAAGGGGGGAAGGGGGCTTTTGGGCAATGTTGTTGAAATAAAAGAAAAAGAAATCAATGTTTGGTAAGAAGGTAAATCATGCGGAAAATAAAACAATAATGACAACCACAGTCTTTCGTGAAAATTGCATCTAGTCCCTTAGGCTTTCTTCAATTCAGATCTGGAAGATCATCAGCGTTATCGTCATCATCTTCCATCCCCGCAGGGATGAGTTTTGCTCCGGGGGGGATAGGTTCGTAGCTCTCGTCATCTTCCGATGCGGACTCCTCATCGGCTCCGACTGGGTGTTTATATGGGACAACGGGTGTATTGTCCTCAGCATCCCAGTCAGAGTCCGATGAGTAAATCAGTCTCTGGGCGGTTCTTCTTAGTGTTGGGGACCGCAGGGTTTCACTGGCGGCACTTTGAATGATGGCAGCATATCTTGCCTGTCTTTGAGCGCATTCTCAACGAATTAAGCCAGGCTTTACAAAGCCGGTGACCTAAAAATGGCGGACGTACATGAAAGAAAAACCGCCTAATCTTTTAATAGTCTCTCCGCCTCCCCACACGTTGTCCCTGCGGGGTACAGTAATTAAATCTCGTCTCCGTTCGCCATGCAGAAGCTACCTGAGAAATATGTGCGCATGCTCATCAGTTAAACTCGTGGTGAAGAAAGCATGGCGGCTGAAGGCGATCGAAGGAAAAAAGCTCTTCTGTTCTATTATCTTTGAAAACAGAGACGAAAAAGGAATAATTTGGCCCGTAGAGCAGCAATGAATCGACTATCTACGGAGATAATATCACCAGAGATATTCACGGAAATATTAATGTTCGGAGCCGAGATTTAATTACTGTATCCCGCAGGGACGACGTGTGGGGAGGCGTGTGAGAGGCAGAGAGACTATTAAAAGATTAGGCGGTTTTTCTTTCATGTACGTCCGCCATTTTTAGGTCACCGGCTTTGTAAAGCCTGGCTTAATTCGTTGAGAATGCGCTCTTTGTGATAGGCGTTCGTCGTTGCCGTAGAAATGCACTTCCAAGACATTGGTGAAGGTGGCGGCCCTGTCCAGCTGCTCTCTTATGCCTAGATAGCTGCTGGAACTGCACAAGTGAATGCGGGTTCGTTGGCCTGGCATTGGATCACTCATGCCCTGTTGAAATATAAATATGAGGCCCAAAAGGTCACCAACCGCCTCGTCTGGTCTTGGCATATTATCTCTTCCCAGGAATTGGGCTGTTGATTGGGGCATCCAATCATCTACAATTAGCAGATTTGGTCTTCTCTGGCGTACCAAATTGACCATGTCGTAGAGGTTTTCTGTATTTACTAAGGTGGTCATGGGGCGGTATCTGACGAGATCCGCGCCCTCAAAGTCGCTGTCTCTGTCCAGTTCCATTCAGCTTTAGTATAGCGGCGGCTAGTATCAACACTTCCGTGATGAACAACTCCTGTGAAAGGAATTTTATTTTGCTCATACGGACTACAGCAAGTTGAAGATGTGACCCCGATGTCTCTCCCTCATTCTCTCTTTTCTGTGGCTCGGATACGCTTCTATTTTCCCGATTCGCCGACCAGTCATCGATGATAACGAGGTGAGGACGACGCTGGGCACCAGGTCGGTCATCTTCTTTAGCATGTCCGTGTTGACTATCGCCATAGGATCATTTTCTTCAGCACAGTGGCTGCTTGTATGAGAACTTCCATGATGATTATGTCTGGTTAAATGGTATCTGCGTGAGATGAATGAACGGTGCTTTAAAATTATGTATTGCATCAATATACTAGAGATATGACTACATTAGTAAATTGATGAGGTATCATTTAGATATAACTTCTCAGTGAAATAATAACTTGCATTGGAATACGTCTTGTGGACATCTGTGCTCTGATCTAAGTCGGCTGGTTTAATTACAGCTGTCATTTTGCTAAGCGTCCATTTCAACTACATATAGAAACTTAAGTAAATGTTTAATAGTTTGAAAATACAACATTGATAATAACATGTCTAACTAATTATCCTTCTCATCGGAGAAGTTCTTTGTCATCAGTCCTTGATATTACATCGACATCATTCATTGCATTTAACAATTTGCTTTGTGCAATTGGTCTGGTAACATTTTCTCAAAACTACCCTGGTTCATTCAGTAGCAATAATCTTAATCTTTACGTCAACACAAGATCAAGCATCTGAGTGTTCTTTTGTTTGTAGGGTTTATTCCTCTCAAAAAGGCGTGTGTGGGTGGGAAGGGGGTATGGTGGCAAATTTGTAGAAAAAAAATCAATGGTGGTGGCGAAAAGTTAGGAGGAAAATAAAATAAGAACAATAATGGTAATAATAGTCTTTTCCTTCAAAATCTGACATAGTCCCCCATGTTTATAGTTCATTATTCCAGGTCAGGAAGATCATCTTCTTCCATCCCTGCGGGAATTAGTCTTGCTCCGGAGGGAATCGGTCCGCATGCCTCTTCTTCTGTTTCTGATTCCTCATCGGCTCCGACTGGGTGTTTATATGGGACTAGAGGCGTATTGTCCTCGGCATCCCAGTCAGAGTAGACCAATCTTTGGGCTCGTCTGGGTGGTTGTCTTGGGGCGTCCTGCCTGGAAAGCGACATCAGGTTGTCACCGGCGGCAACCNGTTCATTATTCCAGGTCAGGAAGATCATCTTCTTCCATCCCTGCGGGAATTAGTCTTGCTCCGGAGGGAATCGGTCCGCATGCCTCTTCTTCTGTTTCTGATTCCTCATCGGCTCCGACTGGGTGTTTATATGGGACTAGAGGCGTATTGTCCTCGGCATCCCAGTCAGAGTAGACCAATCTTTGGGCTCGTCTGGGTGGTTGTCTTGGGGCGTCCTGCCTGGAAAGCGACATCAGGTTGTCACCGGCGGCAACCCGAATTGTTTCCGCATATCGGGCATGCCTCTGCGATGGGTGTTCGTCTATCTTGTAAAAATGTACTGCCAAGTCTCGGGTAAAGGTTTTGGCTCTCTGCAGCTGCTCCCTAATGTCTGGATACGTGTTAGAACAGCATAGGTTAATCCGGGTGGTTTGGCCTGGTACCGGGGCACTCATATTTTGGTGGAAGATAAACATGAGGCCTAAGAGGTCACCAACTGCTTTCTCTGGTCTGGGCATACAGTCCCGTCCGAGGAATTCAGCTGTCGACTGGGGTATCCAATCGTCTATTATAAGTAGGTTGGGCCGTTTCTGGCGCACTAAGTCGACAAGGTCTGTTAGATATTCTGTATTGACCATGATGGTCATGGGGCGGTATCTGACCAGATCCGCGCCCTCAAAACCTTTCTCTCTTCCAAGTCCCGTATCAATGTATTGAAGCATATGCTTCAGTATAGCGACGGCTAATATCAACACTTCCATGATGATCACGTTTGTGTGAAGGGGTATCTGCTGGAGATGAATGATCTTTGGTAGAAGTTGGGATTTTACCCCAAAAAAATCTGAGGTCAGGACAAAGGCACTTCAGAAAATAATCCGAAGAAGCCGTTTATGGATTCTAATTGTCCTGGATAAAGCCCTTTTTGGTTGATATGTCTTTGGCCTACTAGGTCAGTCAGATCTGCCAAGTTTTTTCGTTGGCACTCTTCTTTCTTTCTGTCAATATTTTAATGTTTTTTCTTTCTATCAGTATTTTAATCTTGCCAATACTTAAATTTTGATTTGACTGAAACTGGTCATTTCCTGCAATCGCGGAAGTGCTGGCTAAATATCCCCTGACAATCAATTCTTCCGCCAATCTTTGATCCTTGTCCGGAATCGCGCAAATAGATATGCATGTAATTTAGAAATGGGCTCGAAATACGGAAACCGTAAGTTGGGATAACGCGATAATATTACCTACCAGGTTCGTGGTCAAAATAGTTACGTGTAAATCGCTATGAAGAAATCCAACGCTGACAACAATAACCAGTTTCAATCATTTAATATTCTGTGACGGGGGCTTTTACGGATGATAAATGCGCCTTACTGTATAGTTATGAACAACTCTCTTTTTCTGTGAAAGGAATTTTATTTTGCTCATACGGACTACATCAAGTTGAAGATGTGACCCCTCAGTCTCTCCTTTCTAAAGCTGGGATACGCTTCTATTTTCCCGACTCGCCGACCAGTCATCGATGATAACGAGGTGAGGACGACGCTGGCGCACCAGGTCGGTCATCTCCTTTAGCATGACCGTGTTGACTATCTCCATAGGGCGATACCGGACCATGTCCGCTCCTTCGAAGTCTCTCACCGAGCTTTAATCCCCATCTATATGATGGATCATGTTCTTCAGCATAGTGGCTGCTAATATCAAAACTTCCATAATGATGGCGTAAATTCGATCTGCGAAAGATGAATGAATTGTGCTCGAAAAGTCAGTTTGTTCTTCCGGCAAATTTAACCCTCGCTGATTTGCGTCTCTTTATGCTCTATAATCTTGCACGGGCTGAACCTGTTTTTGGCGGCGTTGGAATAAATTGGACACAGTAGCCCATTTTGAACTTTCGGTGGGTGGGAATCGTGTATGGAATTCGTTTTCTATGGCATTTATATTCTGACGCTGATCATCGGCAAGTGTGTCGAACCAATCTAAAGCTGCACCTCGCAATAATAACGGAAAAGAGGCTATTTGTTGTCCTTTCTTGGTACAGTACGAAGCATAATTTTTGAAGTGCGATAGCAACTGTTGAATTGTAACGTCTTTTAAAACTTAAACTAAATTCTTACTAAAATTTGTAACACAAGCGTGGTATAATTACATTACTGAATCCTTCTGCCTTCCATCTGAGAACATTTATACCTTTGCTTCACACTTCTTGTCAATCACCTTTAAAAATATTCCATTGGCTTAATACAACAGACCAAAACCCTTCTCCCCGAAAAGTGTCATTTAATCTTATGCATCTTGCACTTCACAAGTCTTATGTTCAAACTTGTAGACTTTTGTAAAAGTCGGGTTTTAATAAGCAGGTTTGCGACTGTGTGATTTTATTTGCTTTAGCAGTAGGATACCCAATAGCAATGTAAGAATATAAAGAGAATTGATTTATCAACCCGAATTCTAATTTTCAGATAAGCGTATGCATGTTTTGAGTGTGTGTTCATTACATTTGGCGTCTGCATGTTTCACAGCTTTGCTGTCTTTTCATATAAGAATGTATCTCATCTTGTAGTGTCATGTATCGTAAAATGGACATATAAGAATGGACATGTGTATCGTCCGATTACAAAAAAAAATTACGAATTTTGTTTTGTGTATTTGTGTTGGAGCACCGGCGGTCCGCCCTTGCTCTGTTTGTGAAGTGAAGGTCGGTGTTTTCAAAGGTATTCCTTATTTAACTTGAGTATTGGTTTGGTCTTATTATTATATTATGTAATATTGTTAAATTATCGACTAAGTTCTGATACAATATAACTTTACTCAAAAGATGGTCCTATAATACTTGTATATGTGTAATAGACATACTTTCTGATGTATTATCTGCTAATGAGCGAGTTGCCAGTAAAATAAGGTAATTGATGTTATCATAAATCGATTCACTCCAGAGCATAATGATATGACTAATGGATTTAGAAAAGATTAATGGACTAATTTAACATTGTAATATTCTGATGTGAATCGCAATTTGTAGTTAATTGTATTGTTAGAACACGTCAGTTGTTCCCCGAGTTAAAAGAATATAGCCTATACATTGTAAGTTACAATTGTACTATCAACCATTGTTTGTATCGCATTTAATTTGAATTATTTTTTTTTCATATTAAGTGAAATAAAGACAAATATTTTAAGAATGAGGAGCAGTGTTATTTGCATGGGGTGACTTCGTACACCAGAATGCTTGTCTTTATCTTCTTTTTACGTCCAAGAAGCTTTTTTCACAAAGAAATAAGCTTTGGATGCAAAGTTCTGAAGGATTTTTGGGGTCGGTTTGCCTTCGATACATGTAACTGGCACGCCTGAATGTTTTCTGTCCTCTACTGACCATCACAATTTGGTTTAAAAATTCAGTAAGAAGACCTATAAAAAATGAAAGGCAACTCGAGTATACGTTGTATACTAAACTTAGTAATTGACATTCAACTATGCATAACTCGTATGTCAAAAGCGAGTTGCGTCCTTTCTACGCAATAAACTGCCTGTCTTTGTTGAAATTACTTTTTATTGTACTATCAAACTGCAAAGATTTCACCCCCGGACTATATGCGAAAGATGGGTCTTAAAATTGTTTTAAACGAATAATTATTCATACTGTTTATGATTTTGGAACACTGTAAAATGACGTTTTGTAACAATTGAAAAATGCAAGCTTTCTGGTAAATGTGCACAATATATGTAAAATTCAAATTTCCCTGCTTATTTCATTATAAAAATTTTCAGGGCGTACACGTCTATGATATAAAACTATTCTTCTCATGAACTTAATAAAATGCCACACGATTGTTTTTTGTTTTTATTTATTCTCAGTTAAAGTAATGATAACAAGTGCGTAAGAACGTGACGCTTCGGAGAGTGGATTTTTAAAGGCGTCACAGTTTTCCCTTTGCAAGTTTATAGGGTTTGTGATACCTGTTTTATTTCAAGCTATAGGTGTGGCTTATTGGAAATAAGGTTTCTTGAAATAGAATTTGATTGCATTTCTTAATAATTCTCAGAAAATATCAAACGTCATCGCCATTCGTTCAACACTATATTCAAGAAAGTTTTCCGGAGCATTCCATTTTAACTTTTGTTCATGAGGAATGTAAAAAATTCGGTGGAAATAAGAGCTTTCACCAATAAATATCTATGTCCAGCATAAAAATTAATTAGTTTAAACAGTGTAAACGTGGTATACCGGTATATCCAAGTTGTACAGAGCTAATCTATTACCAAGCATGTTTTACTATAATACTAAAGATAGGCCTACCTCCTGTGCATTTACTTTAGGGCTATTCTGTAAATTGTGAACGGTTAACTGTAGAAAGCGTCCAACTTTTTGATGACACAAAATTATCCTTTGAAGTCAATGCATGTTTGTAACCGAAGAGAAAGTTGTTACGATTTGTTATACAAATGGACAAAATAATGAAGAAAGTTTGAAAACAAAATTGTAATACTTTGCCCAGAACAGATCCAACATAGGTTAGGGCCTACTGATAAGGCTGGGAGGTGGGGGCGGGGGTGATTCCTTATTTTTTGCTGACAAGAAAGTATTGAAAAGACGACAACATTTCAGGCAAATTCGTAATACTGTGTGAGTAAGTCATTCTTCAATTTTGTTGAGTCCATCATTTCTCTCTGGAAATCCTCCTCCCTCTGTTTCCGCTCCTGCTATGTTTCTATCAAGAGCAACGGCTCTGAACGTGATTAATATGGTTGAAGACTAATGAAAATACTTTTCATTTTAAATATTGAAGTTAATACATCACGCTGAGTAGGCCTAAGTGGAAGTTTTGGGTTTGCTAAGAGGCCCCAGCGTGTGAGCTGGAAAGATCTTCACGGCGGTCACCTTGAGGGGGTCGCTATATCTGACCTTGACCTGGGTCATCCCTCCCCTCCCTCCTCACACGCCTGTGATATACTCATCATAGACGCTATCTTTGACGACTTTCTTCTCCTCTGAGGCGTCATCACGGAGCCCCTATTTATATTAAAATGCTTTAAAACATTGGTGAAATCTTTGCTCTTTCGACTTTGCTTTCCACCCATGAGTAACGGCAGGGGTCCAATGGTGCCCGCCACCACCCCGTTCCGACGGTTGCGAATCCGACTGAAGGTGGAGCCACTGGACGACCTGCGCAAAACGGAGGCGCTGCTGGAGTTCAAGTCACAATCATTACTGTTTGCAGACGATCTCCTTTCCGCATCGCTTAGATCCGGATCGGAAGAAATATTACGGAAATAGTTTTCCTCGCACATGGATGCATTTTCGTCAAACTCCGATTCTTCTGCTAACATTTCCTGATTCTTAGTGTTCAAATTGATGTTGGTTGGAAGACTTTCAGCAGACGCTTCCAGCTCTGGACTGGGAGGCTGCTTATTTGTCCTATGCAGACGCTCGAGCCTAGCTAGCACCGCCAGCATTGATTCATTCGGCAGAGACGTGCTCTTCTGTACGGTAGGTGGCTTGTCTGTTTGGGGCGTTAAAATGTCCTCCACACTCTTTTGTTTGACAGCACCATTAGCTACGAGGGTAGGGGAAATTTTTGTAGTTGCTAGGAAAGAATCGCCAATCTTATCACTGTCTGTTGTGCCCTCGTCATCTTCTTGGTCAGATTCTGATACATCTGCTTCACAACTGGGGGACATGTTGCGATTACTGCCAGGTGTGCTGAGTACTGAATAGGCAGTTTTGACGTCATCCTCATTCTGGACGTCATCAGACACCGTGACGTCATGGTCTTTGCCAGATTGTCCGCTGCATGGAATTATGTTCACAACTGGTAAACTTTCATCAAATCGTAATTTTTCTTGTCTGTATCTTTTTGTAAGCCCTCCCTCGTATAACTTCAGCCTGTCAAGCGCAAGTTCATAAAGAATCCTAACGTTGCTCACCTCAAGGTCCAACTCTTTCAAGTCTGCCTTCGCATAGGTTGCAATATCCATATCATGAATCCGCCTTTTCAAAGAATTTTTTTCATCATTCAGTTTGTTTGTTCTTTTTGCTAGTTCTACATTATTAGCGCGCACATTGTCTAATTCAGTTTTAATCGTTTCCAACGAATCCTGTAACATTTTTGTCGTCTGCAAATGCGATTTTTGTACCAGATCTTTCTCCCGCCGGGCACGCTTTGCCATTGTTTCAAAATGGGACGCCTTGCGTTCCAAAGTGTGAACCCGTCGTTTAAACAAATCAACCATCCGGTCTACTTGAAGCAGACACCCTTCCTCGCATTTTGCACAGTAGTTCAGTAACTCCTCTTTCCTTTGTTTTTCTCGAAGGAGCTTTTCGTGAAGCACTTTCACTGTATTTGCAAGTTTGTAAATCTTGCTCTGCTGTTCCTCTTCCAGAAACTCCTCACGGTGTGCGTGCGTATTTGGTGCGTCCACGGGCCATAGCGTCATAGAATATGAATACTTTCTCCCTCTGTACTGTGGTGAATGCTCACTATTGAATGAGTCAGTGGAACTGTTCAGGTCTTGCGATTTGCGCCTTTTCGCTACCTTGAAGAAAGAGCCGATCCTCTCCTTAATTTCTGTGATTTCGCGAAAATCTTCTGCGAAAGAAAAATTCTCGGTGGGCTCCTCAGAATTGTCGAGAGCTATGGGCACGGTCTTCGCAATTTGCAACTTGCACTCGGTCTGCACGCTCGTCGGACTAGAACACATACTTGGTGCGTCACCTGGAGAAGAAAACAGTGGTTGTGTCTGGTTGAGAAAGCGCAATGATACGGCACAACTATCACAATCGCATCAATGTACTTGTGCGATTGACTGAAGAAATTTTGAAAAAAAAAAGACATCATTATGTCTACTTTTGTTAAATGAACCGAAATTGGCATCCTTAAAATTGAACGTGCCATTTCTAACATAGTTTGTCAGTTAAAGTATAAGCCTTAATAACATCCTAAAGGTCAAATGGCTGCTGGTATTATAACCACTCTGCATACTGAAACTGACAAACTCCAAATTCATTCAACGACTAAATTAACGTGAGGCAAACTTGGACAAGTCATTGGAATCCGATTGGATTTTCAAAATTATACAAGGAAAGTAAAAAAAGTCAACACAAAGCCTTTTCCGTAAATATGCAGTCGGCCGCCTTAGTTGCCGCTGTTCGTGTCATCTTTGAAAGAGATAAGTACCTAAGGTATAAATTTCAGACTTAGATTTACAAGTTAAAATGCAATGCACATTTACTGAAACGCCAACATCCCGCAACCCTTACCTATATCAACGTTATTCCGCAGTGTACTGGGCAGCTCTTGAATACTTGACAAAATGGCTGGGAAAGTTGGCCTCAGCTGCGTTTCCTGTAAAAAACGAGCACATATTTCATTGCCGAATGTTGCCAAAAGTGACTTATGTAAAACATCATTCTGCTCTTATGAAATGGAACGAGGTTGTGGAATCGAAATCACTGGTTTGTTAAAACGAGGGATGGGTGTAAGTAAATACAAGTCCACGGTCTCTTTTATCTCCCTGAAAATAAGACATGCGTCTTGTTTGCACAGCTGTTTAACATAGCGCATCGATTTTTCGTGATTATGTCCTAAACTTACATATGTTTGAGAAGCTAAAAAAATACAATGCTTATTTTCTCGCCCGTGTGGTTTCTCCCACAGACAGTTTACACTAACAGAGTTGTGGCTCAGATTAAACAACCAAACGAGACTGAATATTTCGACGGGCTTGTCTGTTTATTGTTTCAACATAAGATTACAAGGTGCTTTAAAGCCAATTACTTTCGGCTCATAAGGTCAAACTAAGAGAGCGATCAATATATATGCTAATTAAACCGTTAATTATAGTATCAATCAAAAACAGGCATTCCTAAATCTTATAAGTAAACTGAAGTCAATGTATACCGTTGCGATTGCCTGATACTTCATAAGCACTATTCCTTCATAAGAGAGATGTCTGAATAGAATAATACATATCCAATTCAGACATCTCTCTTATGAATAATGAGAATAATTATTTTGAATCGTACGCCTGCGCTGCGTGCTCTGTATGTCTCCCTACACACCGATAGACTATGAACTAAAATGATAACGGAGGAAAGAAAGCAATTACTTTGCGTTACAAGTACTCTAAGACTCAAAACTGATCGAATATTTTTCAACCCCTTTCTTGAATAAACATTCAAGAATCTTGACAATCCTTGTTTTGTGTAAATACACGACCACACTTCCTCCAAAAATGTGGGATCGAAAGAGTTGCCTTGAAATTCAGGGTCTGGTTAGTGTGACGTCAAGAGGGAGGAAATATTATAACTAAGCACCTGCATTGATGACTGGCTTTCATGGATAATATAATATATCAACGATACATCTCAATACGCATGAAGATGACCATCCACGTTCACAGCCAGTGTGGCAGAAATGGTAGTCCTAGGAGTCGAAGTTCGGGGTCCTATATGGTTAAAAATAAGGGTTAGCCGAAAGTATCGCGGAGAGTACAGTATACGGGGCGATTGTCGCCTGTACAAAGTAATGAGGAACGGAGTATGGTTCATAGCGGAATACTATTCCAGTCACACCCGGTAAAATTATATGACGCCTCGTAAAGGCCAGATAAAACAGGAACCCGTACCCATCGTTACTTGGAAATTAGTCATGATGAGGGATGACGTCATATAAGTTCCGGTTATTTGATGCTGTTGATGACATACCGAACGGGTAGATAAGCGGATCAACGGCTAGTGCTTGGAATCGCTAAGTTAGTGCTCGTTAACTTAACGTTGTGCCTGTTAATCTGAGGTGGGGCTCGTGCTAGGAAACGCCTAATCCGTTTATGAGGCCTGGATGAGGTGGCCGTATTCTTATCAACTCCTGGGCTAAGGGGACGAATTAGTAATGCAAAAATCTTTCTCCCCCTCTTCTTTTTCGGCAAAACTGGAGGTCAAATTAATAGATTACAGATTTAGCATACTGCGTACAAGTGCTATATTCATGTCAACCCTACATCAAATTTATACCCTGTGTGGTCTCAAAATTTGATGTTTTTTAACTAATCAAATTGAATGTTTAAACAAATCATAGTGGAGTCTTACTAAGGCAATCAAAAAGAATTTAGCCTCGTTGTACTGTAACTCTGATGAAAAAAATTCGCCTATTGTGAAAGGATATTTATATCGTCATTAACTACTAGGTATTATAAATGGGTCATCAGCTAACGCGTCTTGAAACATCACTGTAATTTCATACCCCAATCCACTTGTCTCCAATTTCTCCCCACCCAAAAAGAGTTTTCCGGGTTAGGGACTCCATGGCGTCAAATAGGACTTTTAATAAATTCTGGCTGATTGACCTCCCTCCCCCTGACAACACTCTAGGTAACACGTCCACAGCAACGGAAAATGCTTACAGTGATTCTTCATATAAAATGAAATTGATACTTTGTATATCTGGTATGCTATTTCTCTTGATTTCACTAGTTTTTATCGGTTAGCAATGGGCATAATTAAAGGCCCTCTCCCTGTGACAACGTATATCTTACCTGACAGCAGCAAGCTTGGATGACCTGCTTCACACTGGACGCTAGAGCCTCAGGTACCGCTGACCATGTCAAATCCTTCAGCTGCAGAACGAAAGAATAATCTATTTGTAAAAATCCTGCACAATTATCATGATATTCAGTAATTCTTAAATAATTTATGTAACTGCCGCCACAGATGATGGCTACATTAAAGGATCTCGATTTAGTATTCAGCATAATTGAGATGTCGCAGGTGCTTCATTGCAATACCAGTAGAAATGATAGGTAAAATACTATGTGCTATACCAGCATTGCCCTATGACCATAATGTAATATGTATTTTCAGAAAAGCGCGAGTAATATATAATGCGTGCTGTTTCATCTTTGGTCCATTGCGCTAAATGTATATTATTAGCCTGAAATATTTTATGCTTGGCTTGATGCATTAGTTATTGACATCAGGGTAAGTTTTCAATTCCTGGAATGAAATAGATTTGTTTCCATTTCTGTATTCCCCGTTTACTCCCTCTCTCTCTCTCTCTCTCTCACACACACACACACACACACACACACACTGCTTCTTCAATACATTGAAAGGATGAAAACCGTGTACCACAGTAGACATATTTTACTTCTGTTGAGTGGCACAACAGCATAACAAGCAAAAGAGATTTAAAAAAAAGCTGTGTTTCAAGTCAGTTTAAGGAGATCTATTTTGGTACGGCCGCAGACTATCTACCATTGGAACTGACTTGGCTTCTTTTGGAAAACAATATAAAGGTACGTAACCTATCCCAAGTGCTATGGCGCTGGGATAGACAACAGAAGGACTAGATTGGCTGCCTATGGTTAGCTAATCATAAAGAGGCGACCTTCAAGGGACTATTTACAATGAATTTTGTCGACCTAGATAAAGCGCACTAACGGGAACTTTTGCCGAATGCTATTTGATTAACAGACTAACACCCCATTTCCATAGATTAGATCGACCTACTTTAGATCGACCTAACTCCCTGGGGGTTCACGCTAAATAGCTGTCAGGCGGGTGGACACGAAAGTTAATTACCCTCTTACAGCTTGTAGTAGGCGGGACGGACATTTAAGTCGGATTATCAGAAAGTAATCTAGTGAGACTCCCCGCGGGGATAGATCGATCTAAAATCTATGGGAATAGAGCCTAACACTCCTCCTCTTCTTTCCAACGTACTCGTATAATCACCAGTTCTTCTGTTTTCTACTCGACCTAGATAATGCACATTAACTTTACGGGGACTTTTGCTGAATGCTATCAGATTTTAAAGCAAAGTAACACGCCTCCTCTTGTATTATCACCAGCTTTTCTGTTTTCTACTCAAGAAGTTAGCTTGGTAGACAAAAAATTCTTTGTGAACGGTCCCAAAAAATGTACCGTATCAAAATGACTCGACACATGCAGGCTGACTGGAAACACGACTTAAAGTATTCACACATGATGTGCTCCGCGCCCTATTTACAGGATACACACCAACCCTGTGATCATCAAACCGCTTCCAAATGGAGCACATTAAGTTGATTTATAACGTAACTAAAATTCCTCAGTCTATTTTTATTCTAGTAAGTCTTTGTATAATTTTGTAAACAATACACTTGAAGAGGAAACTGCAAAACTTACGTCAAACAAAGCTTTTTTTCTACTTTATTTGCTATTCAGTACTAACAGTTCAATCACGAGTGTTCTAAAATAAACTAAAAACTGCAATCGTGCATGTTGATACATAATATCATCACTGGTGTTTTATTCCATCACGTTGTGTTGACCGCAATGGGGGTGTGGTCACAGTTGACCAATTTGGACCGACTCTGAACTCCTTCTCAGTGAAGCTAACGGTGCAACAGTAATCTAAGTCCTAAAGGAACCGTGACCCTACAGTTTCTAGTAATAGTGGTCCTGTATATAGGACCACCATTACTTAGGACTAGCAGTCCTGCCAGAGAGGGATACTCTGGCATTTTACCGACCAGTGCGGTGTTTGTGGTTTGACAGATCACGCGGAACCGTGAACGTCATTCGGGGTTTTTAAGGAGAGGTTTGTATGAGGCGCCTTTTAGCTATACATTGTAGAACCCCAGGCCCGTAGCCAGCAATTTCAAAAGGGGGGGTTCTTTTTTCTGAAAAAGTGGACCTTTTCCCATAAAAACGCCATGTACCTAGATCAAATTTTACCCAAAGTGGACTTTTTCCCAGCAAAAGGGGAGGTTCTTTCGAACCCCCCGAACCCCCCCTTGCTACGGACCTGAACCCCATCTATATAAAGCACTAAATGGTAGCGTAATATGTCAATGAATCCAAGGTTCATATATATTATCAATCCTTATATCAACGCCACTGGCGAACACAAAATAGAGATAGCATTCATTTCTCTTGTATGCATCCACGAATACATCAAGAATTTAGCCTTCAGGCCTCTATTTTTACTCGACAAATAAGTTAGCTGTTGAGAGTTGTGCATATGAGCTGAAATCAATATCTAATTACTAGAAATTAAAAACTGATTTAGCAAGAAGGTCGTAAGTTTTATTCTCTTGGAAACCGTTCCTTTTTGTTCTCAGTACGTATTAAAGAGGATACAAATTTAATATAAAAAACACTGGTTCTATTTCATACATCCGGTTCGACTTTAAGTTTCCAAAGATAGTTTTAGTCTTGGCTTAACAGTAAAACTTTTCACTCTCACACATCAGAATTCTAACATATAACAATTAAGTCTAAAACTATACTTTGATTCACACGGTGTGTGAAATGAACCAGTTCAGTGAGGGAGGCGCGCGGACTGTAGATGTTCGTAACGTAATGATATACGAACGAATACACATATTTAAGGCTCTTGGCTCTGATCAAATTTTACATTATTAAGAAAAACGACCCTATAAAATCATCTGTGACACCCGACAAAACCTCACCTGTCATAGGGCCCACTATTCCACCAAACAGCGCTCTAAGTGCAAGCTAAGTCTTAATAGAAAATGTCTTCGGTCTATAGTAATCGTGACCGCAAACATTAACACGCTTACCCGTCCAACGCGTGAAGTGATAAATATCCTATAATGTCGCATCAAGAGAGAAAACCCGTATCCCTAAAGTGATTAGAGTGAGGACTTTCGGGTGACAATTTACCGGGGATAACGACCCGTCTTTTTTCATCTTTAACGGAAGGGCGCTGCTGATAACGTTAGTCTTAGTGATAAGATGTTGTACACCCGAGGGCTTATATTCCTTAATGATTTTAAAACCACATAACGGGCATTGCCTACAATATGTTACAAGGAGACATGCCATTATTGTGATAGTTTGCCTGTACACATACGTGCACATCCCGAGGTATGTTTTTCATATATTTTTGAACAAAGATGCAGCAGACACATTGTACGTTTGACCCCTCTTTCTTTCTTTCTTTCTTTAAAAAATCTGATAACAGTGCCAAGTAAACGGAGCGAACATCCTTAATAAATGTCGTACTGTGTGACGCCAGCTTTCCCTCCCATCACCGCTTTACATAATTCGCTGATTAATTGTAATGTTCCTTTGTCGTTTAAGATCAAATTAGTGAGCGCCTTCCGCTATTTGTCAAATTAGCTAAGGTGCCACAGTATGGTTATCTTCTTCCGCGAGATGAGAGACATTTAGTACAAACAAAGATCAGCAGCAGCAGCAACAACAACAGCAATAATAATAATAATAATGATAATAATAATAGCATAGGTGTTGTGAAACTTGGAATGTTTCTTTGCCTTCTACGATGTTATAGTTAGAGACTAGCAGCAACAACAACATTCACAATATTATTAATAATAATAGCTTAGGTGTTGTGAAACCTGGAATGGTTTTTGCCTTCTACGATGTTATTTACGCTCAAGCACAAACAGGCACTACAGCAACAAATTAACCCCCGCAATTCCCTCTCTGATATCACCTCTGTATAATTTCACTGTTAAACAGAGACAGATATTAGAGATTACGTCGAAACTTAAACCGTTACATAAAACTTCAAGTGCGTTTCTCAGAAAAAAATGGGTAAAGTGCTTTATAGTTTACTCGATTTCTCCCACGGGCCACATAGGGTGTGCACTGGCTTCGATGACCCTTATATACCAGAGACACGCGTCTCTCTCTCTCTCTCTCTCTCTCTCTCTCTCTCAAACACACACACAAGCACACACTTCCTTACTTCTTACCTTTCATGACACCACAATATCCTTCCTTATCGTTCCCCCGTTAGCCCCGTCTAATATAGTTATTTTCTAGGTATTCCGTTAAGTAGGCATACA
>NW_019773822.1:0-22734 GCF_001039355.2 Lingula anatina
AATTTATTTGTTTGTTTGTTTGAGTGTTTGTTTGTTTGTTTGTTTGTTTGTTTGTTCATTCGTTCATTTATTCATTCATTCATTCATTCATTCAGCCTTATCACCTTGGGTGTGGCTGGACATGGGAGCCTGAACCCTTTAGGAACAGGTGCCTCCAGGTGACCACTAAGGACAGCATGGAAGTGACCTGTACTTGGGGAGAACTGGACATGGAAATAAAAGGTGTTTGATCTTATAATTCTCTCTCATATAACCAATGGAAATCAAAGGTGAATAAACCTTTTAATTTTTTCATGCATAACATATTGAAATAATTATGATTTGATCCAACAATCCTATAAAGTATAACCTATGGGAAGAAATGATGAAATGGTCTTTTAATATTGCCAAATACATTTTGGACTATATTTTAGTCTATATCATAACTTGTGAATAACAAATAAATGTGTCACCTTATTCCAGAGTGGGACTACATGTACAAGCCTGAAGTCCACACAAGTGGTAAGTCCACACCATTGCTCTATTCAATCAACTTGATGCATTTTTTATCTTTTAGGAAGGATTCATGAAATAAAATTACAACAACACCCTGACTCTCAGGGTGCAGTCTGGACCCTCAGGGGCTGTTGACAATGAATTTGGAGACCTAGCTAATGTGCACTAACTCCATGGGAACTATCACTGAATACAATCAGATTAACAGACTAACACGCTTCTCTTTGTCTCCAACATACTCATAAATTGGTATTCCTTAAAATTCAATTCTGTTCTTTCAGGTGATACTAAAGAAGAGAATAATGTAGCAATTGTTAAGACCCCAAGCATTGAGGAACTAGGTAAGGCTGGAATCTTAGTAAAATAATCATGAATTTTAATATACTTGCACACACGCATGCACTAACAAACACACATGCACATACACAAGTTGCAAGCATGTTGCTCAAGCAATGTCTATTTTTTAAAATACTTAAGAAGATAATTTATTTGTTTTTAAGTCAATTAAATCTTTGAATGTGTCTTCATCAAAGTGTAATGGGCCTACTGAATCTTTTTTGAACATGCACAGATATAGAATGTGAAGTTTGTATTTTTAAATATTAAAATATTATTAAAATATAATTTTTTCTTTAGCTGATATCAAAGACACAAAGAGTATGTCAGATGCTGAGGGCAGAAAGGAGAGAGGTAAGACAGTAAGATCAATTTAACAGGTGTTCATTTAACACACTTAAAAAATTTACACACACACAAACAGGCTCCCAGGCACAAACAGCGGCAAATTGAGGCCATCTTCTGGGTCTTCTGGAAGATGGTCAGAATTTTACATTGATGGGGATTTAATTTTTTGTCAGAAGACAGTCCACAATGGAGGATGGATCAACAAACATAATTTGCAAGACTGTCAGAAAATCTCTCTAGATCCGCCCCTTACAAACATTGTGTTTTTATTCCCTGTTCAGTGATCTAAATCTTTGAATACATCTTTGACTATGGTATTGAATCCTTGTTGTGCATGGGCATGGAATGTTGAATTTTGTTCCATTTTTTCCTTCAGTTGATGTCAAAGACACAACAATTACTGTGACAGAGCTCGTGAAGGAGAGAGGTTAGACAGCAGGGTCAGTCGTTATGAATTTTAATATACTTATGAAGCATGTGTGCACACACACATACACTAACAAACACACATACACATACACACACATACACACCACAAGCATGTTGCTCAAGCAAAGTCTTTAGTATAATTAAGAAGACGATTTATTTTTAAGTCATTTAAATATTTGAATGTGTCTTCCATAAATTGTAATACTGAATCCTATCTGAACATGCACAGATATGGAATGTTAAGTTTTTATTCGATATCATTTTTCCTTTAGCCAATATCAAAGATACAAAGATTGAGACAGATGCTGAGGGCATCACAGAAAAAGGTAAGACAAAAAGCTTAGGACAATTTAACGGGGAATTCATTTAACACACTTAAAAATGTAAACACACAGATGGACTAGGGGGGGACTCTGACGCACAAACACTGAGTTTAAATTCTCTGTTCAGTGATCTAAATCTTTGAATGAATCGATGACTTTGTTAAGTAATGTATTGAATTCTTGTTGTGCACAGGTATGAAATGTTTAATTTGTTTTCCTGTCTTTCTTCAGTCAGTATCAATGACACAACAACTGTGAAAGCAGACGTGAAGGAGAGAGGTAAGACAGTAGGGTCAATAGAATAGTAGGGTCAATATTTATTACACTGATGGAATGTGATTGTGCATGTACACACACGCACACACACACACACACTCCTTATGTTGTGCCAACACAGTTTGTGCTTTTGGCAAGTTTAAAATAATATTGGCAGAATTGTTTATTCCAAAAACTGGTAAAAGTGTTTCATTGAGGCTTCATACATGAAATATGATATTGAACATTTTATACTTTTGCCTCTTAGTAAGTAATATTGTATTATACATTTCAGCTCCAAAGAATCGCCGCCAATCTAGGTGGAGGAGGGTATTGAATCTGTTCACGTCTTGCTTCAGATGGAGGGCACGAACATAAATGGTTATTATTATTATTATTATTATTATTATTATTATTAATCAAATAATTCTAAGCTCTTCAGACATTAAGAAATGAAGAAAAGTCAGTATTTTTAAAAGAATACATTTATTATACATTCACAGAGAAGTTCTTTTTGTTTGTCTCTTTGTTTTGATGGTATCATAACTAAGTAAGCTTTTAGTTTTTTTAGAGGAAAACTATGTCAAACAGCTGGTAAAACTGTACATGAAAGCAGTAATTATATGATAGCCGCCAGGAGCTGGTTGTTGTAGAGTTACTGTCAACATCTATTTACACCTAACTGAGTACACATTTTAAGTGATTTATATTTTAATATTTTCTTGTTTTATTTTTCAGGGTTGTCAGTGCAGAACTTTCATTGCCTCTGTAGAAGCCAGTTAAAAACTGCAAAATGCCATTCTCTTAATTTTACAATAAAATATTAATTTTTGTAATCAAATGAGTTTTTTTTTCTTAATTGAGGGTACCAATGGGGAGGAGTGATCGGGAAATATAATCATTAATGTACAAATCACAGTAAACAAAACTTAATTTGTATCTCACTGACAATGTTAGTTGAAAATCCTGAAAATTATCTGGTATAAGGCTTTGTTTCACGAAGGGCAAAGAATAAAAAGCCGCATTTTTATGTCACACAAATTAGTTACTTCAAGGATTACACTAAATAAAATGGACTTTTCACGTATCTCGTGGATATAAAACGTGACTTTCACGGGTAACAATATACCCAATGGGACTCTTTTGATTAAAAAAATTTGGAAAAGCATAATATAGCGATTCTTGTGTACAGGCATTTGGGACGTCATGCAAGAAGCCAGCACTTTACTTTTATTACAGTCAATGAAGCACTACAGTAATTACCTTATTCCAATACACCACCATTGTTTTCTGATTCAAGTTAAAATTTTTTATCAAATTCTTTTATTTTATTAATTAAACTTAAAAAATAAACTATACATGGTACAAACTTTTAACTATGTTCAAACAAGGAGTTACAACAGTTGAGGAACTGGGAAAACACCCCAACGCTATTAAATCCACCAGTAAAATAATTGGAAGAGATTTCCCCCAACTGGATGGCATCTTGAAAGACAGAATGGACAAAACAACAAAATAAATTGTGGGGATCCCACCCACCCACCCAGGAAGTTCTCTTTTTAAATTTTTATCCAGCAATAGTAGACTTTTGACTTTTAAGGGCAGTAAACGGTTTTAAATAGTTTTTTTTAACTCTTATTAATTCCACTTTTAGGCCTAGTTCATAATTTTTTAATTGTCCAGTGTTTTATCTTAGGCTCTATTCCCATAGATTTTAGATCGATCTATCCCCGTGGGGAGTCTCACTAGATTACTTTCAGATAATCCGATTTAAATGTCCGTCCCGCCTACTACAAGCTGTAAGAGGGTAATTAACTTTCGTGTCCGCCCAGCTGACAGCTATTTAGCGTGAACCCCCAGGGAGTTAGGTCGATCTAAAGTAGGTCGATCTAATCTATGGAAATGGGGTGATAGTTTTATCTCTCAAATAATAACAATTGCCGATATTTATATTTAGAGATTTTTATTGGCTGAATAAATTCTTACTTTATCTTATCTTACTTGCACTACTGCTACAGCCATGTTACATGTAGGCCTATTATCATAAAAAAGGTACTGTAAATAGCGGCGACAAGTTCTTTTTTTAACACAATTCCTTTTCTGTCATTTTGCAAAATGATTAAGGGATTTAAAATCTTTGACAACACCTTGCTGCGGTACGATCTTTTTTTCTCTTTTACACACAGTACGCTTTAAAATATGTGCTCGAAGTAGCTACATCTCTTTACTTTTCTCGTCCCAAATGTACCCATAAAGTATGATAAGCACAGGTGTTGACTCGATTTTCGTGTTCATCGAAAGACTTACTAAAACAAAGAGAGAGGGAAATGTTAGAATTATTCTTCTATACAACGCACGTGAGTGCGCCCGCACGCAAACACACACATACAGCCAGGCACGAAGGGGGTGGGGGGGGGGCGGCAAATCCAATGCTTAAAGTTGTGTGTCGGTAAACTGTTTGTCTTAGCTAAATCATCATCATAGAAACAAATCAGATTAAAATTATAGTAAAGTGCGGAATGTGTAGACCACCATAATTAACAGCTGTGGGCTTGGATACAAAACCGTCGCTAACGCTCTTACTTCAGGTCTATGAATTTCTTTAAAAAATGTTTTATTATAAAATATATAAAATGAGTATAATATGAGTAAAACCATAACGCTGTAGTAAAATTATTCCCCCCCCCCCCCAAATACGCCCCCTCTCAGATCTAATATCCGTTTATTAGATCTTAGGCCCCCTTTCTACTGATACCATACAAACTCAGCGTTTCTAGTAGTGAATGCTTAAGTAGATCATAAGTTCACAGATAGGATATGCCATGTAAGGGGAGATAGGTAATGTCCTTCTGCGTTTCTTTATTCTGTCAATTATGAGAAGAAATATCAGTGTCTTGTATTACATTTAGTCAATATAAATTTTAAAAAAGCCAATGTTCCTTTCTTTATCACGTAATTCGTCAGATGTAATAAAATACAGCATTTCCCTAGAAAACCTTTACCCCCTCTTGTGAATGCAATGTGTCGTCTGCAGAGCTCAGCGTCTGCCACCACGCTGGATGCTTTGCGCATCCCGGGAGCTGAACAGTTAACGCGGTCTAAAATATTTAAGGGAGAGTCAGATGAAATAGAGAGGGACCTTGGCATCTATAAAGTTCTACATGGTGAATCTGGAGATATGGACTAGTTTTACTCTTTTCTGTAAAATTTGACAATATACTCTGTTTTTCAGTAGCCCCGTGCATCCAAAATATTTTGCTGGCATCTTGATACATTTTCCACTTCTCTCTCCCCCCTAAAACGGTCCAGACTAAAAAAATCAATAATCGTATGGCAATTTAATACAGGCAATTGACCTACTTTTATACCCATGCAGCTCTTGTCGAGTTTTATGGCTATGGGGTGAAAACATGATACACGTCTGTGATATAAAAGTTATTTCTAAATACATAATTTACAAACAATGTATGTGTATTGAAAATGATGAAAAATTTGGAGACAAGCCAAAATCAGAAAAAAATGCATTTTTTCTCTTATATGCAAATTAGGTCCCCTGAAGTAATATATGACTGGCCGGAAGTAAGGTTCATATCAGAGATTTGTAATGATGATGATCTTGATGGCCTTGATGATTTTAATGGCGATTAAAAATATCTTGTCAAATTTTTCTGTTGTCATCTTGCGAGAAAGACATTTTCTGCACTAACACAATCATTCCACGAGTGAAGAACGCATAGTACACGCGCCTCAGAGATGCACCGAAGGGGGCGNGTAACTGTTGTAACTCCAATGAGAATCTGTAACTGTTGTAACTCCTTGTTGTAACACCTTGGTTCAAATACATACATAAACACTCATGCTCACACACATGGACCCTCCATACGGTTCACATTACTGATAACTTCACTTTCGCTTTTATATTCCAGTGTGTTCATGTTCAAATACAATAGATATATAGTTCAAACTCCTAGGAATTTACTTGAAAAGTAAACTTGCTTTAGACAAAAACGTTTTTCTCGATCACTTGCAACTGTTACAGATAATGAGCGCGTTTTAATTAACTTTTATACGTATAATATTGAGAGTATTTAACGTTTAATGCATCTGGTGGCTACAGTGGAGGAACTGGGAAAACACCCCAACGCTATTAAAACCACCAGTAAAATAATTGGAAGAGATCTCCCCCAACTGGATGGCATCTTGAAAGACAGAATGGACAAAACAACAAAATAAATTGTGGGGATCCCACCCACCCAGGAAGTTCTCTTTTTAAATTTTTATCCAGCAATAGCAGACTTCTGACTTTTAAGGGCAGTAACGGTTTTAAGTAGTTTTTTTAACTCTTATTAATTCCACTTTTAGGCCTAGTTCATAATTTTTTTAATTGTCCAGTGTTTTATCTTAGTTTTATCACTCAAATAATAACAATTGCCGATATTTATATTTTAACATTTTTATAGGCTGAATAAATTCTTACTTTATCTTATCTTATTTGTACTATTGCTATAGCCATGTTACATGTATTATCATAAAAAAAGGTGCTGTAAATAGCGGCGACAGGTTCTTTTTTTAACACAATTCCTTTTCTGTCATTTTGCAAAATGATTAAAGGATTTAAAATCTTTTACGACACCTTGCTGCGGTACGATCTTTTTTCTCTTTTACACACAGTACGCTTTAAAATATGTGCTGCTACGATACGATATTTATGTCTTTTACGCATAAAAATATGTGCTCGAAGTAGCTACATCTTTTTACTTTTCTTGTCCCAAATGTACCCATAAAGTATGATAAGCACAGGTGTTGACTCGATTTCCGTGTTCATCGAAAGACTTTCTAAAACAAAGAAAAAGGGAAATGTTAGAATTATTTTTCTATACAACGCACGTGAGTGCGCCCGCACGCAAACACACACACACACACACACACACACACACAACCAGGCACGAAGGGGATGGGGGAGGGGCAAATCCAATGCTTAAAGTTGTGCGTCGGTAAACTGTTTGTCCTTGCTAAATCATCATCAAAGAAACAAATCAGATCAAAATTATAATAAAGTACGGAATGTGCAGACCAGCATAATTAACAGCTGTGGGCTTGGATACAAAACCGTCGCCAACGCTCTTAATTCAGGTCTATGAATTTCTTTAAAAAATGTTTTATTATATAATATATAAAATGAATAAAATATGAGTAAAAACATAACGCTGTAGTAAAATTATCCCCCCCCCCCCAAATACGCCCCCTTTCTATTGATACCACACGGCGTTTGTAGGAGTGAATGCTAAAGTAGATCAAGTTCACAGATAGGATATGCCATGTAAGGGGAGATAGGTTATGTCCTTCTGCGTTTCTTTATTCTGTCAATTATGAGAAGAAATATCAGTGTCTTGTATTACATTTAGTCAATATAAAATTTAAAAAGCCAATTTTCCTTCCTTTATCACGTAATTCGTCAGATGTAATAAAATACAGCATTTCCCTAGAAAACCATTACCCCCTTGTGTGAATGCAATGTGTCGTCTGCAGAGCGTCAGCGTCTGCCACCACGCTGGATGCTTTGCGCATCCCGGGAGCTGAACAGTTAACGCGGTCTAAAATATTTAAGGGAGAGTCAGATGAAATAGAGAGGGACCTTGGCATCTATAAAGTTCTACATGGTGAATCTGGAGATATGGACTAGTTTTACTCTTTTCTGTAAAATTTGGCAATATACTCTGTTTTTCAGTAGCCCCGTGCATCCAAAATATTTTGCTGGCATCTTGATACATTTTCCACTTCTCTCTCCCCCCTAAAACGGTCCAGACTAAAAAAATCAATAATCGCATGGCAATTTAATACAGGCAATTGACCTACTTTTATACCCATGCAGCTCTTGTCGAGTTTTATGGCTATGGGGTGAAAACATGATGCACGTCTGTGATATAAAAGTTATTTCTAAATACATAATTTACAAACAATGTATGTGTATCAAATGTGTCCACATTTGTGAGCAAAGGACAATATTACTTTTTGAAAATGATGAAAAATTTGGAGACAAGCATAAATCAGAAAAAAATGCATTTTTTCTCTTATATGCAAATTAGGTCCCCTGAAGTAATATATGACTGGCCGGAAGTAAGGTTCATATCAGAGATTTGTAATGATGATGATCTTGATGGCCTTGATGATTTTAATGGCGATTAAAAATATCTTGTCAAATTTTTCTGTTGTCATCTTGCGAGAAAGAAATTTTCTGCACTAACACAATCATTTCACGAGTGAAGAACGCATAGTACACGCGCCTCAGAGATGCACCGAAGACATCACGGCTTTTGGGTGTAAATCGCACTCAATATTACGTTATCATTATGATATATAGATTTAAAAAACTGCGTGTCTAGTGTTTCAAAGTGAGTGAAAATGGATAACGGCAAACCATTACAATTTACTGCATTTCTATTTATTTGTGTTCGACAAGGGTGAATTTTATTGGGATGTTCTCTCTCTCCCTCTAGTCTCTTTCTCTTTTTAAAAGATAATATTAAAGAGAAAACCGAGTGAAAAAATAATAACTATAACAATCAAAATAATCAGGAGTAAAAAGATTTCAGAGTTAAAAATCTGTTTGGCCACTATAGTTCCTCGTCGTAGAAGTTTACGGGGAATTTTTTAAGTCAACTTTTAATTGTATAAATTAATAATCATCCAATCAAGAGCTTCTTAATAATGTTGGCTATACACAAGTAAATTAAACTTAATACTGACTTGACATGTGTCAAATTTACATTTTTCATAAGACAATAAAATTTGTGGGTCGTGTCAAAATGCGTTTTTTAGTCTTCTCTTTACTGTTTTAAAAGTGCGGAAAATAGACCTTTTTTGTAGGTTGTAAATAACTCAAGTTTGGATTGGCAACAAGTCAAATTGGAAGCATTTGTTTATTCTGCTTATTGTGAGAAGGGAAAATCAATTCTTCCATCGTATTCAACGAAAATAAACCTTAAAGGTCCCATTAAAAATAGTTGACCAACTAGTACCGAGGGTCAAATATGGCGAAACACCACAAAACTAGACACTAAATAGATAATCCGTGGGGAAGTATTCAATTGCACGTGGGTCGGCCATATTGGACCCTCGGACTAGTTAGTCCCCTATTCTGAATGAGGACCAAAGATCTCGGGGGTGGCGGGGGGCGGGAGCAGCTGCCGATGGCCTACAATACACGTATATTATTTTGAGGTCGTACCGCCTGTAGTACACATCTTATAGACGCTGAGTTACGGTAAAATAAGAAACTTCAGACAGACCAGGAGAAAGGAAAAGGCTAATCATTTATGAAAATAAGAATAAGTCATCCCTTCTCCCCAGCTATTGATTTCAGGTTTCAAACCAAATAAAAATGTAAACAGTTTGAATATCTTTGAACATGTTACCGGTTACGTTTTCATTTGCAGATTATTTTAGGCTGCTAAGATACTTTTTACCCGAATTTCGATGTCAAACTTGAAGCACAGAATTTTTACCGACCCCCCCCCCCCTTCACTGACTAACAAGCGCTGTCTTGATTCCATTGTTAAAGGTAGTCCGCCATTGTCACCCTGGGTTACCAGGTATTCAGGCAGTGCTGGGTTTTCANGTTTGTTTATTCTGCTTATTGTGAGAAGGGAAAATCAATTCTTCCATCGTATTCAACGAAAATAAACCTTAAAGGTCCCATTAAAAATAGTTGACCAACTAGTACCGAGGGTCAAATATGGCGAAACACCACAAAACTAGACACTAAATAGATAATCCGTGGGGAAGTATTCAATTGCACGTGGGTCGGCCATATTGTACCCTCGGACTAGTTAGTCCCCTATTCTGAGGCCAAAGATCTCGGGGGTGGCGGGGGGCGGGAGCAGCTGCCGATGGCCTACAATACACGTATATTATTTTGAGGTCGTACCGCCTGTAGTACACATCTTATAGACGCTGAGTTACGGTAAAATAAGAAACTTCAGACAGACCAGGAGAAAGGAAAAGGCTAATCATTTATGAAAATAAGAATAAGTCATCCCTTCTCCCCAGCTATTGATTTCAGGTTTCAAACCAAATAAAAATGTAAACAGTTTGAATATCTTTGAACATGTTACCGGTTACGTTTTCATTTGCAGATTATTTTAGGCTGCTAAGATACTTTTTACCCGAATTTCGATGTCAAACTTGAAGCACAGAATTTTTACCGACCCCCCCTCCCCCTTCACTGACTAACAAGCGCTGTCTTGATTCCATTGTTAAAGGTAGTCCGCCATTGTCACCCTGGGTTACCAGGTATTCAGGCAGTGCTGGGTTTTCAACATCGCTAAATATAACAAGGGAGCACGTGCAGTGGTGCTGTGCCGCTTAGATCAGTTATACGGGGTGACTTACCAGCTGTTACTCATATGACCAGCTTTGCATTCTGAGTCAGAGATATATTTTTCAAAATTATACATACGCCTTTCAGCTTGTCTTTCTCCATTTTAACAAAAATCATATCTATAAATATCAAAATGATACAAAAAAGTTATTACCGCACAATGAAATGGCTCTTCATTTCTCTTGATGGCACTCTCTCCATGCCCTGCGGTCCGAATACTTATTGCAAAACATGATGTCATTGAGTGTGTTCCGTTATAATCATAAAATTACTCAATAAACTTCATTAAGCTTCCTTTTACCATCTTTTAGAAAATTGATTTTGGGACACGGGGGAATATAATTGGCCCTCATTATATGTGCCCCCCCCCCCATTCCACAGGCGTGCGCGCGCGCGCACACACACACACACACACACACAAACACACAAACACACACACTTTCTCATTTCTTTATTCTTTTAACAAATGTAAGCAGTCAAATTATGTAAGATTTTACGTCAAACTCCCAAATATCATTTTCCATACATAGACATACACTGAAGATGTCCGTAGTTGTCATAATCAAATGCGACTGATAAATTATTCCAAGAGCTTTGCAGTTTATAGAGCTTTATTTCGAAAGAATCTATTGCGGCAGTTCCAAGCGGGTCCAACCATTGTAGTTCGTATCTGCAAAATAATGACAAAATTTCCACATTATAAGAAGACTGGCCACGTGAAGGTTGTGTCAACAGATTTAGTCAGCCAGTGGGATCACACTGCTTTCACACGGGTTACTTTAGCCTCGATCACAACCGGACGCACGAATTTTAGGATCGTACGTCCCCTACGAATTTTGGGTGCAGTGGAGGCCGTGGAGGTCGTAGAGGTAGAAGGAAGGTTTCAGGTCCCGAGTCACAGGTCCCACGTGAGATGTCCTTTCAAGCTAGTTGCGCATTGCCAAGTGCGATGGTCGTGGAAATTGTACTCGTTTCTTGAATTTGTTTTGCTACCTGCGTACGTGGCACGCACTCACCACTAATACGTAGAGAATGCAACGCACGCACGGCGAATGTAGTTTAGCGTCAGTTTTTCTTCACACTTGCCCCACACGCTTGTGATGACGTACTATACTAACGGCGTACGTCAGTTTTGCCTCGTGTCCCCTTCTTTCTTCGTCCTCCTCCCTTCTTTTCTGCTCTCTAAGCTTTTTTCTCTTGCCTTTTGGAGGCATGTTAGAAGTTTAATCGAGCAAAATTTCAAAGTTTTGAAAATTGTTGTGCACGTTGCACAATCTACGTGTAACGGCGAAACATGAGCGTGCGTCGTGAGCACGCCTTTTATGCTCCAAGAGTGGGGGTGGCGCACGTGCGACGCATTCCTGGTGTGATATTGACTTTGATCGTTAGCTGTGAGGGCGTGCGCCGTACTCAACAAGCAAAAGGCACCTGCTCCTTCATTGTTTGCGACGTGCGTCTTGGACCACGCACGTCCCACTGGCGAACTACTTGTGAACTCCTTGCGAAGGGAGCAAGTTACGCTTGCGGCCTCGCTGTTCGCAGGTTATTCGTAGAATCTTTTGGACATGTCCAACATCCTCCGCATGTGTTTTCGGGCTGTCTGCTAACTCGAAATTTCGTAAGGAGGAATTGCGTGGGACTTGAGCTTCTGGAAATTTGGACGCAAACAGCCCGTAAGAGCCCGTACGGCCGGTTGTGACCGAGACTTAGGTACTTCACTTCCCTAGCAACTGTTGCTAAGCAACCCTTTGAAATTTTTGGCACTATCCTTGGAAATGATCAGCATAGTCCAAAGAACATTTGCTAAGTTTCATGCTTTTTCCACCTTCTGAGTAATTTTTACAGCAATCACATGTACTAATAGGTAATTTCCTTGCATGGTTTCCGCACGTTAGAACACTTAAAGCGAAGGCTAGATTTTGCGTTTTAGAGATGATTTCAAACGCCGATTTTATGCCGATTTATGATTGAAATGATGTTAAATCGCATTTCTACGGTAATATTAAACCTTCAGGATTTTACAGTTATATGAATGATAATAAAACAGTACACGGTAAATGGTTAAGTTACAAGCAATAAAAATGTTACATTACAGAAAGAAGTTGGAGCAGTTTTTACATGCTATTATTCATTTACATTTTAATACCATACCTTGTTCAGATACCTAAGTTTATTTGCAAAGTCAACGAAGATAATGTCTTGTCAACATGCTTGCGTCATTGCCAAGAATGCGTCTGAGAGATTATCTTCAGCACTCGCCGCTGCTGTATCTTGTTCGACATGATACTTTAAAAGATACTCCGGAAGGTTCTCCTATTGCGGCATTATCACCCTCGACAAGATCATTAACTAAATATTTTGTCGAAAACAGGAATGTGATCTATCACCTGATCTATGTAATTAATGTAATGTAAACTCTGTGCTAGACTGGTGGACGTTAAAAGGTCCACAAAATTCATTATTGTTTTCATCATTTTGACTTAAAGGTAGTTTTATCACTTCTTATTTTCCGTAATGCAGTTTGATTATTATTCACCATTTGTGAAGCATCAACAGGTGCTTGATTAATATGTTAAAAATAATATGAAAGGTCAATCTATTAATCCAAAAATATATTTTTTTCCCGGTGCATTTATTCCACCATGAATGACAAGATGAACAACAAGTGGTCACATAAATAATGACAAAGATTTTCCTTCCAGTTGGTGTCCCTTTTCGCTGTCACAATGATCGATAGATAATTTTAAGATCTAATACGATGACTAAACACTTGGTCCATAAACTCAAACCATTTCATAGGGTTAAAATTCATGTTTTGCCAGACAGCAAAGAAAAAGTTTTGTGTTGTACGGTTATACAAGTTGCTATAAGGAAAACTATTACAGTATGATAAACCACAGGGTGTAGTTTTAGATAAACGTGAAAGTTTCATTATCATTTTTTTTTTTTTTTTTTGGACGGGGAAATATTGTGCGCCTGACATTTTTAAAACTGTACATCTCTCTAAATGTGGAAATCTAAGACCCCATTTCCACAGTTTTTAGATCGATTTATCCCCGTGGGGAGTCTCACTAGATTACTGTCAGCTTACCCGGCTTAAATGTCTGTCCCGCCTACAAAAAGCTGTAAGGGGGTAATTAACTGTCGTGCGCGCTCGGCTGACTGCAATTTAGCTGAACCCCAAGGGAGTTAGGTCGATCCGGATGGATCGATCTAAATCTCTGGGAATGCACTCTAATAGATGCCAATTCTAGGATGTGCAAGTTACATTTCTGGAAAGGGAGCATAATTGCGCAAAGCAATTTTTAAAAGAATTTCACCTCAAGTAACATTGCATGCACAAATGTTACTGTGGAATCTGCGTGCCAGCCAAACAATATTTTGATGTCACTGAAAAACAACTGAGAATATTTTCTGATACAAACACTCCTCAATATTCTTCTTCTCCTTCAGGGGAAAACGCCCAGTGCAGATTCAGACATGTGACGTATTGACATAACAACCAATGATATTCTTTCAGTTGTGTATTATATTTTTTTTTTTCCTTTCGGGTATAAATGCATATTTTGCTAAACGAAACGGGAAGCAGATATCTACATTCCAGCTAGTAAGCAAATCAAATCTCACAGTTGACTTTGGTTGCATTGGAGAGATACGAAATGTTGAACCATTCAGCCGAAGAAGATTTTTTGACAGAGGACGCCAACATGACGCTGAACAAAACGTGGACGGTGGCTTCAGCGTGCACGGGTCTGGCATCATGCCTGCCTTTCATCACAGTGGAAGTCAGCCTGTTAGTTGCGACGATTGTTGGCAACAGCCTTTTCATTGCAGCATTTGCAAAGTTTAAGGAACTTCGAGGGCCAACAAACTACATCTTGATGAGTCTCTCAATTGCGGATCTAGTCACTGGCCTCGTTGGCATGTCAATACACATAGTCACTGTGTATTTCGTTGACAACTTACCCGGGTTACGTCATCTCGCATCCGAAAAATATTTTTGTCTGTTTAAGACTGCCACTGGATCCGGCCTGATACTTATATCACTTTTTCACCAAACATTAATTGCATTTGACAGATACTTTAAGATCTGTCGACATGTCCAGCACGTAAAACTATTTACCAAAAAGAGACTGACCTCGGCCATAGTCTTTACATGGCTGTACGGGGTGGCCCTCTCCATCCCTCCTTTGTTTGGCTGGAATGATTGGTCCCCAGATAAAGAGTGCAAGGGTAATATAATCAATCCAACACACATGCGATTCTTGGTGACGCCGCACCTGCCAATTTGCCTCTTGATAACATTGGGGTGTTATTGCGCCATATTTCGACGCGTCCGTCATCAAAGACAGAATATGAAGAAATACGCTACCAGTCCCAGTCCCAACCCAGTGAACAGCATTCAGATGAATATGCCGGGTACCTCTACCGCGCAGACAGAAAACCAGACCAAACAGGAGAGAGAAGAATTTCGAGGAGGAAAAGTCCTGTCGGTCAAACCTGAGGAATCCAACTCAAAAGGATCATTAGATGAAATGCAAGTCAAAGTGGCAAAAATGACTGCCATGATAGTAGGTACGTTTACTTTGTTATTCATTCCTTACACGCTACTGTTGGCGTTTGATAGATACATTGTTAACAATAGAGTGACCTTTCATATTATTTTTAACATATCAATCGAACTGGTGATGCTTAGTTCAGTCACCAATCCCTTGATTTACGGAATTTTGAACAAACGTGTCAGAAAATATATGATTGGGGTATGCCAATGCAAGCCCGTAGAGTAAACGGTTTAAGGCAAGAGGTGGTCGGTATGATCGTTCTTTCACACATGCACACATGAACGCAACAAGTATATGTTATGAAGATTATACACATTAATTTAGGGGATGGGGGACTTACATCGGTTTTGATTTGTTTATCAGTTACAGTCTTTTTCTGGTTAGTTATTGTGTAGAGTACGTGTCCTTTTTACGGGGGTTCGATACTGGTACGTTGTACAGACCAAGATTTGGCAATTTTTTTCTCTGATTTTTCTTGTGAAACACTTTTCTTGATGATAATTAAATATCAATCACTTTTAGAGCACAAACTTCCTTATTTGTTGTCTTATTCATCACCCCACTCGCTTCTGCACATTGGGTGGTTTATGCTTCGGTAATCACGACCCCTAATTACGGTGGTACCATTAAACAAAGGCAATGTTTCGCCTCTTTAATTACATCATTATTAATTCTTTGAAGAAAATATTGATTGTATCCTTACTGTTGTAATTAAATAAGCGTTCGAACGGTGTTCAAACCTGTTCAGGTGAGGGAGATCTGCTCGAAATCGATATGACACTTTTTAACCCAAAGCCGCTGTTGTTAGGCATCAGCTTGAGTTAGCAAATTCATCCCTATGCAATGGCCTATTATATTCATGCGACAGCATTATTTTCTTATATAACAGTGATAATTGCCGTATTGTCCAAGCGAATAAGGAAAAATCCTAACGTATCGAACCCCTAGAGCTATCATTTAATTGGGTTAACATATCTGATTTTGAATCTAGCAGATTCAGTTCATGTACTTTATTGCGCAAGGGGTTATTGTTATATATCCATTGCAAATGTAATTATATAGTTCTCTTTATATTGTAATTATTGTTCTTTGTTATTGATGTAAGTATGTATCAGGATATTTATATTTATTGATAAGCATGACATTATAAAGTAATGCCATATAATCTTCTTTTTTGCTGAAGAGCACATTTTCTAGTAATTCGACTTACTATTAAATAACACCTTCAGATTTGTCTATTTTTATATACAGACACTGTATATATATATATATATATATATATATATATATATATATATATATATATATATATATATATATATTCTGATAGGTCTGTCTGTCCGTGACGTCGCCGTCGCTGTCGCTGTCCGACACATAACTGCCAAACCGTATTTTTGCTTTACTTTAAATTAGCCGAGTGGCTTTGTTTGGTAAAGAGACGGGTTTGCTTTCGAAAATCAGAATGATCATTTTACATTTACGGTAATTATTCGTTTTTTTTTCACGAATTTGGTGACGTTTGCCCCATAACTACTAAATCTTATTTTTGATTTACTTTAAATTTACTGAGTGGCTTTGTTTGGTAAAAAGGCAGGTTACTTTCCAAAATAAGCATGGTCGATTTACATTTATGGTAATTATTCTTTTTTTTGCGTGAAATTTTCACACATTAGCATTCTCAGAGGCTTCAGATCAGATCAGATCAAAAAGACTTATATATCATATCATTCCGTCACACATACGTAGAATAAACATATCCAAGGTAATCAGCATTTTTCTTCAAACTCGAGCGTCCCGAAAATATTCTCAAAGCTTTTAACTAGGGGCGCTGTCAAAACAAACGTCCCCAGAGGCCCAGGCTTGGGTCGTGTTATTTTTATAAGAGGTAGTTTAACCAAGACATGAGCCGACCACCCCAAACACTTTTTTCTACGTAATGTCTGAACATTTGACAGCTTTACTGCCTAGTTTCCTGTATGGTGTCTGTATATTTGTCAGCTTTGCTGTCTAGATGGTATTGTATATCTTAGCACTGTGCGGTCCATTTGTTAATATTTAAGATAAAAGAAACTTGTATGTGTATAAGGTTATTTTCAAGTTACTCAACAAACACAGAAGGGTTGTGAAAACTGTTTTTTAGAGAAAAATAGTATTTGATATTACTTCAGTCTGTTTTTGTTCTTGTAATGTTTTGCAATCTGAGATAAAATAATCAGTGTATATATTGACAATTTATATTTAAGATTTTATTCCTTACTTAATATTGCTAATATATATATGAAATATTATTAATTATATCGTTGCAGTGTTCAAAGTTGTAGCAAAGTACGTTACCAGAAGCAGTTTTGATCTGATATTATGATCAGTAATTTTTCTTTTATGTTCTAATGCCATGTGTTTTAGAACATGCATCACTCCTTCATAATAACATGTAAAATCCAACTTTTAGTTGCAATTTATATAATGATTATAATAATTTTCATGTTTCTACTGTATCGTTGCATTCAGTTTTGTCAACTATCGACTACAAGTTACTGTAATCAAATTATTTCAACATTAGTTGTCATAGCCCAATTGCCTGATTCACAATAATACGTAATTTAGTTCATTAGCTACAATTTTAGCTTACTAAGGTTAATAAAATTATTAAGTCTGCTATGAATTTAATAATAGTAATTCTAATAACAAAATACAACAAAAGTGTCTTTTATAAAAATCTTAAAGGTCGCTTAATTGCTTCATTAATTTTGATCTATCAGCTGAACCCAATGATATAATTCTGATCGTCATCACGATTTAAATATTTGTTTACTGTCACTGGTGACAGTAGCTCATTTAAGTAGGTCCAAACATTTACTATATGTCAATCAATGAAAATAAATTTTTAACCGATATCACAAGGTTGACTAAATGCGTAGTCGGATCTTCAATTTTAGCAGTGTAAACCTTAGCCCAGGAAATTTTTTGTGAAACAAGCTTACCCATATATTTTATTGCAAAAATTGTATTGAGGTTCAAATTACTGTTTTTCTTTTTATCAAGAGCTTGTAAAATATGTGGGTATTACCTCCAATATTTCTGTGACTGTCAGTCACCATCATCAGGGAGTAAATGACTAGGGTCATTTCACCTGGAATGAAAATCCAGGTCAATTGCCCCTAATCACTGGCCTTGTGTTGTAACTGTTACTTGCTCCCCCCGGGGCTCCTCTGCATCCCTCTGGAGCACCGTGAGGTAGATAGCTGGTAAATCATACCCCCCCTGTCTGTTCAGGTCTGGTTGTTTGGTCCTGATGTGTACAGCTTCTGCTATTTTTCTTTGGAATGTCCAGTTTTCCCTGTCTATCACTTTCAGGCTGTCAAAGTCTATGTGGTGACCTGGATGTTTGCAGGTATGTTCTCCAAGGGCTGATTTCCAGTTGTTTTTGGCCACTGAGTCTTTGTGTTCTTTCATTCTTGTGGCTAATGGTCTTCCTGTCTCGCCAATGTATTCTCCTTGGCAGGTTCCACATTTGACTGAATATATCTCACCACATTGCTCTCCTTGGGTTAGAGGATCCTTGGGCTTCACTAGTGCTTGTCTCAGCGTCCAACCTGGCTTATGGTGGAGTTTGATGTTATATTTTTTATAAACCCGGCTCAGTTACAACACAAGGCCAGTGATTAGGGGCAATTGACCTGGATTTTCATTCCAGGTGAAATGACCCTAGTCATTTACTCCCTGATGATGGTGACTGACAGTCACAGAAATATTGGAGGTAATACCCACATATTTTACAAGCTCTTGATAAAAAGAAAAACAGTAATTTGAATTTATACATACAGAGCTAATGAAACTGTTCTCTCATGTATTGAGGTTGTTTATTGTTCTTACCGAGACTGCGTATTTTTAAAACATTTATTAAAACATATTGTGACAATTTCTGTTATGTTTTTGTTCTGAATTCAATTTAGTTTTATCACACCATAGCAATGATTGATAGCTAGAGAAGTAAATATGATGAACTGCACCCACTTCACATCTCCTTCGCCCCCGTTTTCTTTGAAATGAAAACGGTTCTACGTCGTCAAAAAATGAAAATATCGAAAGCTACCCTTTTTCGTAAATACCAACGTTAATTTTTACCCAAATCAACTAAGAAAAAATATCGAATGCTGTTTTTGAATTGATTTAGGTAAGAAAAGGCCGGCGTATTCTTTCTTCCGTCGAGATGCCTGGCCCTTGCTGTACTGACACTGTGTTAAGTCAACGCGTTGTAGTTCATTCATTGGAACGTGCGAATTTTGATCGGATTAATAGTCCTGGATACACTTTATTTTATTCATTTATGTATTTCTCTATCTTTTTAAGGGGGTGCGTTATATATAGGGTTCATTCGGGTCTTTGTGGTGATTTAAAGATTTACTAAAGGCGTGCCTTCGTTACCTGATTGTTAATTAATCTTCTGTAGAGACGCAAAAGTCACTAAGATATTCTCAACAAGAGTGAAACAGCTTTGTCAAGTATTTTGCTGTTAAGATTTTGTTCAGCACTCGACCCTGTTCTTGTTCGACATGATAGTTCAACAGGTTTTCCAAGTGCAGCATTATCACCTTAAAGAAGAATAACTGAATATTTTGCAGGAAACAGGAATACGCCGTGCTTGTTTTACCACTTGTTGTTTTCTGCCCGGCAGATTGGTTATTATACATGGAGTCAGAATATATGCGAACTCTAATTTGCTAATTATAAATAGGTGTAGATATACTTTTCTTATTTACTTATTTGTGGGGAGTGTCTGTTATACACGGGCTTTTTAACGGGGACTTTTATATACAGGGTTCATTCGGGTCTATACGGTTATTGCATTTAAAGACTTACCAAAGGCGTGTTTTCCATACCTGATTATAAATTAATTTTCTGTGGAGACGCAAAGGTCACTAAGCTATTCTCAGCAAGAGTGTAACAGCATTGTCTAGTATTTTGTTGTTAAGATTTTGTTCAGCACTCGACCCTGCTCTTGTTCGACATGGAAGTTTAACAGGTTTTCCAAGTGCGGCATTATCACCTTAAAGAAGAACAACTAAATATTTTGCAGGAAACAGGAATACGTCGTGCATGCTTTCTTTACCACTTGCTGTTTCCTGCCCGGCAGATTCGTTCATATAGACAAGACGCTGATCCTGAAAAGAGGCTTATAAAGTAAATTTTATTTCCTCGGCAATCTATACTCGGTTTGACATTGGGATATGATAGGCAGATGTATGACGGTTCATTTCTGGGTGGTTGTCCTCTAAAACCAATGGGCCGTGACATTGATAGAGGGCTCTTAAGTCATCAAAAATGGACATTTTGGCCTTATTGTCAATATTTAATTGGTAATTACATAAAATTCACAAGCGACTTAAATCCCAAAATATAGAAATCAACCAACAATATTACTTTTAATAGATTTTGAAGGTTAAGGAACAAACGATCATTTCATAATCATAATTGAAACATAGTCTACTTTTTTATACTATCACGGCATATTTACTATGCTGGGCGATCATATTTCTCCGTATATTGCACTGAGAGCAACACAATTTGCCCTGTCTATTAAAAGGTATATTTCTGTTATCATATGAAGTCACGCAAATATTACTCCAATAAATGCCTAAATAGTGCACTTCAAATATCGCAAATATCAATTCTGGACCATAAAGGCCAGATACATGACGGTGCTCGTGTTCGACATGATAGTTCAACAGGTTTTCCAAGTGCGGCATTATCACCTTAAAGAAGAATAACTGAATATTTTGCAGGAAACAGGAAAACGTCGTACATGCCTATCCACTTATTGTTTTCTACCCAGCTGATTGGTGGATATATTTCGTATAACTAATTTGCTAATTATAAATAGCTGTAGATATAAATTTATTTATTTATTCATTTATTTATTTATTTATTTTATTTGTGGGGAGGGTCTGGTTAACACGGGCTTTGTTCCGGCCTTTACATTTTTAGATGTACTTAAGAGGTAAAGATGTAAAATTTCCGCACTCTCACACAATGTCATCAACGGCGTTTTTTTATGTGCTTAAAAATGTCAAAATCATTTTTTAAGTCAAAAGTTGACTCCAGCCAACCAATGAAAACAACTTACACCATTAAGTTATTCGGTTTAAGCTACTTTTCCAGAGGAGCACATGTTCACGGCGCTGGATTAAACTTATAGCTAATTTTGATGACCGACCGCTTCAAATTGTGCAATGGGGGCATTTTGACATAACAGGCTTACCTTGAAAACACGTAGGCTTTGCATAATTTGCAATTTAAGGAAAAATAAACGTCATCGGAAATGTAATTATGAGATGTAATTTTCGACGGCCTGGTATTTTATTCCGTTAATATTAAGCAAAATCTAGCAATAACGTTGACGTAAGAATTATAAAAGTTGTTCCTATTTTTAATCCATCAAAATCAAGGCCGATGTGACAGGAATGCAGTATAGTCCGCCAGGAACCGTAGTCCGTTCCCCATTATTTTGTACAGGTGACATACTATTGACTAACCCTAACCCGTACTAATGTTAAGGGACCACGGACTTCAATTCCTACATGTAAACGTCTGGCGTTGTTTTTCCTATAAAACCAAGGTAAAATAACCGAAGAGCAAGTATTACTCACTAATTAAAATATATTTCTTATCACCTGTGTCTCCAAAACATGAAACACACGACAAAGCCGAGAGTCCTTGGGCTTAGACACACCTAAATCAGTGAAATTAAATAAAAATAATGAAGACAATCATGATTTGCTAAAGGGGCTTTACCCCTGTAGAAATGGGCTATTGGTAAAACTTGGACTGTGAAAATATCGTCCACTGATTGGCTGAGAGTTGCTGGTGATTGACAGCCAGCCACAGGACAGATTCGGAGGGCGTTGGTTTTCCGCTAAAACCTAGATGCGATGTCTGCAGAGGTAATTTTTGCTCACTGATTTAAATGTATTATATTCCTTATAATCTGTGTCTCCAAACCAGATGAAATTAAAGAGCAAAATTACGATAAATGAGTTGACATACAATACATCAACTAAAGCCGGTAATAAGTGACTTGGTGTTCCAACTCGCGATGTAAAACGTGATCATTTTTTATCTATCTACAGGGTTACCACTTAATATGGAATATTTTTTATCATTGTTATTTTTGAGTGCTGATTAAATTTTTTTTTGGCTTGAGTCATTAAAAAAGTATGTCACTGAGTGATAATAACATCCAGTCTTCTGTTGTGAGATATTTTGGTCAATAATATTAAATCTGACATAAGATGCCATTCAAAAGAAAGGAACACCCCCAGAAAACCATATCAACAGTTTGATGTCAGTATAAACTTAAAGATACGATATTAAAGAAAATGATAGCCTCCGGACAGTGATATGTTACACAGTCAAAGAAATCACTACAGTAAATCATGAAAAGTCAGTAATTGCGGGTATGACCTCCAGCAGCCGCTTGCAGCGCCCTCATCCTACATGGCATATCCTGTGACACGTTTTTTAGAGTTTGGGTGGGGATATCATTCCTCGCAGTGATATTTGCCTGTCGCAGTTCATCACTATTTACCGGCCGAGGACCATAGCTATT
>NW_019773822.1:23630-42898 GCF_001039355.2 Lingula anatina
TTTACCGGCCGAGGACCATAGCTATTAATTCTGTGAGTTACTTCCGCCCACAGATTTTCAATTGGGTTCATATCTGGAGAGTTTGCAGGCCAGGGCAGTTGCTGAACCCATTGGTTTTGAAGAAAAACAGTGATTCTGCGGCCTCGATGTGGGGTTGCGCAGTCGTCTTGGTACACAAAGTTGTTCCTGAAGATGAATCTTACCAATCGAAGCATTAATTGCTGTAGAATGTCTCTGTAGGAATCCTGGATGAGGTTGCCTCCTAGAAAAACCAACTGGTTCTGGGCACCGACATGAAATACTCCCCAAACAGAGACGTTACCATCCCCTGCTTGCACCCTAGGCAGTACACAATCATTGTTTTATGCCCCTCGTATACGTCGGTGGACACGGATTCGACGATCAACCCTAAAAAATCCAAATCTGGCCTTATCACTGAAAACAACGTGATTCCAGTGTTTTGGCTGCAAACGCACGTGGTCCCCAGCCCTTTGCAGACATCGCTGTATATGACCTGCTGTTAACAGTGGTTTCCCTACTGGCCTTCGTGCAAAATAACCGGCTTGCAGAAATCTCTTGTTCACGTGGGACCTTGAAACGGGCGTTTGAATGACATTCTGCCTCTGTTTTCTGAGGACACTGGTTGTCTTTGTACGACCAGCACGGCGTCCACTAAGGAGAAGGCGATCCTGTCTTCTTGGTGTGATACGCGGACAACCTGGTCGAGGTATAGGGGTAGGTGCCCCTGTAGCAGCATTTCTTTGGAGGACTTCACAAACGGTTCCTGATAAATGTTGAATTACCTGGCAATGGCTGTCCGTTTCTGGCCATTTTCTCTGAGAGCAAGCATCCCATAGTAAGCTGCGTTGCTTTGCTGTCGTACCATATCTTCACTAAGGTACCTGTCAAGTTTCAGAGCGATCCCTATGTTGCTTCTCTAAACACGCTCCAAAAATTTACCAAACCCATGCGTTTTTATACAAGGGCAGAAATTGCCGAAAAGACCACCCCTCACATTTCTGACCACAGAACATACAACTGCATGCATCAATTGTTTCGATAGTTGTGTGGTAATTAGGTAACACATCTGGCTACACATGGAGTGACACCTCAGCTTTGGATTTAAAGTAGTTAGAGAGAAATTAAATATTTTGTAGAAAATTTATTCGCAAAAAAATAATATTCCATATTAAGTGGTAACCCTGTATGTATCCTTGGACCTAAATAGAGAAGGTCTCTATTTAGGTCCAAGATCTATCTTTCTATCTATCTATCAGCTGTAACCGAACGTACTCTTACCGTGTTAGCAATATAATATTGAGAACTGATCTTGTTGTGCTTGAACTTCAGCATAAAAAAAAAGAAATTTGTGCGCATCGTTCTTTTCTCCGCAAATTAAATTTACTTATGTTATTCAAGTAATTTGGCTACAGAAACACTTGGCCTGCGCGCGAGACATTTTTCTTGAAGAGATGAAAAGAGGACTTAGGCGCGATTCTTTACATATACTTTATCTTTTTTCGCTGTTCAATACTATAATAAGTTAACAATAACGTTCAACCAGGAGAGAAACAAAAACAAACCAAAACAAAACATAAAAAATGTTGTCACGATATATTTATGCGTATTACTTGTCTTTGTTGCAACAATAAACAATGCTAAAATAATTTTAGTACCAGTAATAAGTTGTCGATATTTTCCGATATTTGCCAGCCAGCAACAGGTCAACTGAGTCCACTAACATCTGGCGTTGTATTTCCTCTAAAACCAAGGCGCAATAACCAAAGAGCTCTTATTATGCACTTATTAAAATATGTCATATTTCTTATCATTTGTCTCACTGAAGGCCACAGGCAGATATTCATGAGAAATGACAATCCCCTTATTGATAAATTAACGGACGAAGAACGTGACTATGTGGAGAAAGAAATTATTATATTGGAATGTCATAATGCTTTAAAGAACATGAAGAATGGCCGATCGCTGGATACACAGTAGAATTCTATAAACTCTTCTAGTCCGACTTGACACTATTCATCGTACGCTCGTTCAACGTTTCGTTCATTAGACAATCTATGTCAATAAGCCAGATACAAGGCCTCATAACTTGTCTCCCTAAGGCGGGAAAAGATAAAAAAGATTTAAATAACTGGAGACCAATTCCACTGCTAAAAGTTGACTATAAAATTGCCTCAGCCTGTGTTGCATACCGTATGAAACATTTTTGGGAAAAATCTGATAAGCGATACACAGCTTTGTAAAAGGCCGACTTAAATGCACCCGACTGGTATACGACTTAGTGTCAGAACAGAAAATGAACAAATTCCTAAGATACCTCCAAATGATCTTAGGATACCTTCGTGTGACTTCCCTGAAGATTGATACGATGTCGGTGCAGCCCCCACACGTTTTAGCAATAGCATTTTTTTTATACCTTTTAGTTACCCTCTTTGCCTGCCTATGAATAAGGACACATGCAGCTTAAAACTTCTACAAGCGAATTACTTTCAGATTAAAAATTAAAAAAATTTCACTATTATTTATCCTCCTAAAACTACCAAAGGTGGAGAGAAAGAGACCACCAACAGCATCAACCATTACCACAATTACTGCAGGTCCACCGAACAGTGCTCATACGGGAACTGTTCAGTGTCATCTCCGATATTGTCAAGGCCTACGGGCATACGATCTATTTTAAACTTTTGTCAAAAGTTTCTGTTGATCGGCTTAACAAATTGTAGAGTCTACAGCAGCCATGAATCAATTTCGCACGGCCCCACCTACCTCCGCACCTACCTCCGCACGTACCTCCGCACGGACGATGCACAGACGTATATTCGTACATTACATGGCAAATGCAACCTCATTCTTATAAAGAATCTGGAATATCAACCCATGGGAAACCGTTTATGTTTTATGATAACAAATAATCATACCTGTCAGCATTGATAATTGCCAGAGAGGGAGATTTCCTTGAAAGCCCTTCGTCGCCAAACCCGACTCTCTCTCTCTCTCACTCTCTCTCTCTCTCACGCACACACACATGCGTACACACACACACACTAAAGAAGTAAACAAGTAAATGAATAAATAATTAAATGAAAAAAATAGATAAATAAATAAATAATACACCGTTTCTTTTATTTTCGAAATTCTGTATTAACAGTTTCCTTTGTCTACATAAAATTATAAATAACTCCAAAGTATTTTAGATTTATTAATGCTACGAAGAGTCTGTCATTTCTTTCAAAATAAGACTATTCAGAGGAAGTATGTGATCCTCTCACGATCGATGTCGTTTCATCCCCAAAGATATACATTAATGTCTATATGCCAGAGAGGGAGATTTCCTCGAAACCCCTTCGTCGCCCAACCCGACTCTCTCTCTCTCTCTCTCTCCTCCCTCTCTCTCTCTCTCTCTCTCTCTCTCTCTCTCACACACACACACACACACACACACACACACACACACTAAATAAGTAAACAAACAAACAATACACTGTTTCTTTAAATTTCAAAATTGTTTTCTTCAGTGTTTAGGAAAGATACACCTAGGTTTTTTTTAAGTTCTGTATTAACTGTTTGCTTTGGCTACATAAAACTATAAATAACACCAAAGCATTTTAGATTTATTAATGCTACGAAAAGTCTGTCATTTTTTCTTTATGAGACTAATATGCGATCCTCGCATGATCGATTTTGTTTAGCTCATCCACTAAGATGTAATAATCTGATTGAGTTTCATTACATCTATATGATAAGGTACAATCATGGATCCCCATCCCAGGAAGGTGACCCGGGTTTACTACAATCACAATGGATAATACAATCACTTTTTCTCAGACATAATACTTGATATCAAGCGATTTAGCTTAGAAATCAGATTTCATGTGTAAAATGAAGGAATGACTGACAACTACGTAGGATTGTGTTAGAGAAGACAGAATGCGATTTTTATCCACTCTTTACACGTTCACGTACCAACTGGTTTTTGTGCTACGTCTATATATTTCTAAGACAGATCTTTATTCCAAATAAATGAGGTGATGCTTATTAGCACAAAAATGTTAAAACATGCTGTCGTTCATTACTCACGCACTCTAAAGATTTAACATTAGGGTTATGGCATGAAATTCGCAGATGACACGACTCTTGCCGGGCTGGCAACTGATAGCCTAACAGCGAGAGCGCATTAAGTGAGTCTGTTGAAACTGTTGTTGAGTTGCGCAAGAGTAACTAGAAAAGCACTCCGAGAGCGCAGACCTCCGCCAAGGCAGCGATTTTTTATTATTATAGATTGATTACTGATCGGAATCAAAAACTAATCATCTCTTCCTTGGCCCACTTCTGACAGTTCCTGAAAATTTCATCAATATCGGTCCATAACTTTTTGAGTTATGTTGATGACAAACAAACAAACAGACAAACAGGGGTGAAAAACATAACCTCCTTGGCGGAGGTAATGATATCTAGTAAAACCAAGGAAATGGTAGCAGATTTAATTTCAGATGGAATCAAAATGTAAAAACATTAATTTGCATATCCAGAGCTCCTGCTACTTGCAAATGCCTGTGATGAATTAAATTACTGACACAGAGACAGTAGGCTTACATGTACAGTAACAGATGAATGTATTCTAAATAAGGATTATTAAAGATGTATATTTTGAAACAGAATCAGGCGCATACATTATCTAAGAAATTGTTTGTATATTTCCTTTAATTAGACTTAAGAAATAAACATTACATTGTACAATATAATACAAATCACTTCTCACATACATATTTCTCACAAATATACATAAACACATATATCCATACACCCTACCATGCGACTTTATTGTGTGCTAACTATTGTATAAAATAAATAGGTATAAAGACAAGCACAGCATTATTTTCTAGTACAGAAAACATTCGATGTCCCCGGATTATGGCTGCCCTCCATTTTTTATTTTCTGTAAATGCAGTGGCGGATTTAGAGCGGGAGTCAGGGCGGTCCTGACCCTCTTCCCCTTCGATTTCTGGTCCCTTCTTGAAACTAGAATTTTGATTTGTTGAATCATTGTTCTCAACTGTGCCAAATGGCACCGTTCACCCCACCCCTTCAAATAATTCTGGATCCGCCCCTGAAATGTATTATTTTTACCTGAGAAATAAGCGTAAATTTATTTCCAGGAATAAATAAATAAGAACCGATGCCTAAATAAGAACATTGTCTCCCTTTTCATCCCTAATCCAGTTTTCGTTTTGTTTCTGCAAGTTTTTAATAGCATCAAAGTCTACCCATTTAAAACAATCTAATTTGCAGAACACTAGACCATAAAACAAATCAAACCAATTCAATGTGGTGTAGACAATAATCCAACAACTTAAGCCTGACAAAAACAATAATTTCTCCAAAAAAAAAATTTTATTGCTCTCGAGCAAACAGAAATTTAATCACTTGGTTCTCTCAGTTAGTGGGTCAAAGTTCAAACAGCCCCACACATTTTGATAATAAATTTTGAAATAAAAGACTGTAAAACAAAATCAAGTTTTACATCAGTCTCTTGTGATAACACATGAATCATCCAATTGGATTATCATAAAAGTTGTGGAAAAAATGAAAAAATATTACCGTAATGCTAAATAACAGTGTTGCCTGATATAAAACTGACTTGACACCAGAAAACCATGGTACTTGAAGTGCTACACTCTAATTACTTTTCTGATCCAAATTACTGCTGAGTTTTCATTCATTTTGCAAAAAAAAAAAAAAAAAAAAAAAATGTGTAAGTTTATCTACTGGTCAAGATATCCATTTGATGAAGTGCACCAGATTTGTCCTTGCTGTCATGCTGATAGGAAGGTGGTCTCCTAGGCTTCTCTTCTGTTGATGAATCTGGAAAAATGTCACAATATTCCTTCAGAAGATATCCATTCCTTTAATTGATCAATATGTTGTTAAATGAAGATATCATTACACTGTAAAAGAACATATTAAATACCCAGCTGCAGGAATCATTTCATTAAGAAAACATGGCACTTTTTCATGTTGTCCAATGCAGATCTTGATATATGTCTTAACCTGTTTTGATTTAAATAAATAAATAATTAAATCCCACAGAGAGCAGTTTTACCTCAGCTGTCAGCTGTGGTACCATATGGTCTGATGTTTGTCTGTTACCCTGATCTCCATGACAACAGGTCCAGATGCTCAAAGATGGTGTCCAGCCACAATTTCTGGTCCTTGGTCACTACTTCCACAAAAAATGTGCCCTGCTATAACAAAGCAAATTGTTACATGAAAGTCACAAATTTTACATTTCAGATTAATACAAGAAAAAAGTAATGAAAAATGATGATTTTGAAGTCAATACGACTAAAAACCAGTTACAGTTAATTTTTAATGATATAGGTACCTTGTCAAGACATGACAAGACTACGTGAAAATGACATAGGCTACGTCCCCCTCCCTCCCCCCCCCCCCCACACACACGCGGGAAGGGGGGTCCAATGCTTTAAGTTGTACGTCGCTTCACTGTTTGTCCTAGCTAATTCATCATAAAAGAAAGGAATCAGATCAAAATTATAATAAAGTACAGAATGTGCANTACGATGATATTTTACAGATATATGTTTTATAAATATTTGAATACATAAAAGCAATTTGTATTGCTCTTAATAAAACACTTATTGAATATACAAAATGTCTTAGTGTTTTTACTGATGGCTACATGGCTCAGTGAAAGCCTGGGGTTGGGGTTCGATTCCTGGCTCGAGCACTTTGGAATTACAAAGGGGTGCTATTAGAAATTTTCTTTGCTTACTATAAGAAGAAAGTCTACCCGAGGAGGGTGGGTGGGAACACTTAGAGGAGTAGGTAACGCGCTTGCCTCTGAGACGGAAGGTCCCCAGTTCGATTCCTGGCGCTTCTAGGTCCTAGCAAATTACCTTTTGCAAAAATAAACCCAAATAAACAATTCAAACTACTATAAGAGGATCATACGAATGAGGACAAACGCGTACTGAGACAGTGGCTCAGTAGGTAAGACGACAGACTAAGAAGTAGAAAAGGGTAGTCAAGGAGTTGAAAACCTAAGGTTCGAGTCGAGCTGAAGAAAAGAAAGTCAAGAATAAACATGTGACATGTCGCACATCTTCTTTTTTTACAACTTTTATGTACGTTTATTATAACAAATACAAGCAACTACACCATACAGATGTATGCAAAATCCGAACATTACGTTTTGGCTCTACATAAAAAGTAATTTTCATAACGACTGCGCAATTTGAGATATAAATTAATCTTAAATACAACTATCTACAACTAAATGTGTGGGAGATTCTATGCATTTTGAATATTGTCGCTCAAGATCAATCATTTTGGTTTTAAAAAAGTGCTCAAGAACACTGCATACAAGACGACATAATACTGACCAGAACATGAAATTTTCAGGTTTTTGCCCAGAGTTAAAAGAGAAAGTTGAAGATTTGACGATGTATTTTACAGCAATCGTTCAAAGTTGAAATTGGAGTATTTGTCTTGTGACTAATCCAATATTTCACCGAGGGACATTTTTATCCAAATTGAAGGGTGGTAACAGTATGGAAAATTCAAAATGCATATGATCTCATGTAATCGTTCCCCCCGCACGCGGGTACACACTCCTGACCCTACAACTAACTGTATGTCCCCATGCTGATGATAACACACAACACCAAACAGCAGTCAAACATTATTCAGTTCTGTAAATTTAATGAATGCTTTCTCATAGATAAATAAATATGTTTTTCTTCTCTTTAAATCTTAAAATAGGAACAAATTTATGCGCCGTGCGAATCAAGAACAGCATGAAGACATGGTCAGTTTACAACCTTATCCCAGTCAACAGTCACTTTAAGAACAATATTACGTAAACAAAATTAAAAAGGTTGTGCAAAAACAAGTTTACTTAAAATAACTCTACGGTCACTTGTGTTCAGTGATCCAGAAACACTCAGCAAAAATAACCCAACAGCACTTGCAGGACTGGCACCTAATCAGGCCTTTTGTTCTCAATCACCCCTTGATCCCGACCGAAATATAGAATAAAGAAAGTGCCAAGTACAAGATCAGCATTAAATAAAACACTGAACTTCCTATTTTTATCAAATTTTTAGCCTTACCAATCAAAGTGTCATCTTTCTGATGAAATTTTGATTTTTTACATTTGATTAGACAAATGCCACAAAACAAAAGATTTTAAACAGCAAGTCAGTAAATTGGCAATTAACTGGCCAAATCAAACACTAAACTACAATGTACCAAATATAAAAACAGATACGTATGCAGATTTTATGTTAATTCAATTAAGATTTTATTGTGGTTTTAGAGGATTGGGAAAAGTTGACAGTCTACAAAAGTTCGTCCAATTACTAGGAAATACCGATACCCCCCTCCCCCCCAAAAAAGCTTTGCGACAACTGTAGTTAACGATAAGAATATGATAAGGATTTTCAAGTTATTAAAGGATACGATAAATGCCAGTCCTGCACGTACACTTTAATTGTCAAAGGATGCCAAAATAAAACACTTTGTTTCTCTTAACAATTCTGCTCTGTAACGAAGGCAAAAAGCCAATTTTCCTTCTTAAATAACAAAAACATATAAATTTCGAAAAAAAAAAAAAAAACGACCCAACCCCTGGTTTGATTTTCTGAAAACAAAAATATTTCTACCCCCTCCCAGCAATAAAACTATGGGTCTATCACAGATCAGACACACTACTCGCATATCAAAACAGCGGGAACCAGAGGAAGTTTATTCATACCATGCGTCATATCCATAATTTTAGAAAGGCCTGTTTTAATACGTGTAGGCAATTCGGTAATAACTTGAGCACATTTTACAATTTCATACTTCCGATAATTCTTAAGTGTCATAATTTGGATTATAGTGTTAACAGCTTATTGTAGTTTTATATCTCGGTCATTTCTTCCAATAAAAGATTCTTGTAAAATATTCTTCCAAGAAAAGATTCCTGTATACATTTTACGCACGAGTCTACGTATTTTTTTAAAGTTAACTTCATTAAAATCAATATTTGTATCCATATCCAATTTAATATGAATAAAAATGTATTTTCGAGTGCATAACAAAGCGTCTTATTACATATTTGCCCACACACATAATTTTACAATCAAACATTGAACCGGTCGTACTAGCACAGCGCTCTACCTGCACATCACTTAATAATAAATTTAAAACCATTTATTTTATTGTCATAGATCACTTAAGCAAGGCACTTTATTGTTTTAGGATAACTTAAAAAGTGTCGTTTCAGGTTCGAGAACTGGTGGGTATGAACAAAAAATTTAAATTGTGATAAAAACATCGTGTGCGGATAGAGTGCTGTACTACAACTTATTTACACATGTATTATGATATACCAGTGACGTGCAGAGTTGACGCTTGGATTTAGTCCATTTTATCAGAAGTTTCATGAATAAAACACTCGTTATACGCTGCACTTCATTTGATACACGTTTTGATGCAGAATATTACAACCCAAAGCACACATTTCAAACCAAAGCAAATGTCAACCCTGCAAGTTGACTATACGACAAACTTCGGCACACAAGACAACGTTGACGTGGGTGCGGGCGCTAGCGAACACGAATCTGATGTCTTTTCTGGGAGTGCGTCCATTCTCATCGTAGACGGTTGTTATGAGGCACTGAAATTAAATGAAAATGAAATGGATTAAACAAAATTCATAACAATATCTTAGGATTTGACAAAGTGAAATACATAATATTAATAATAATCTTGATTGGTTTTTGGCTTTCTTAGTTATACATTATTTTGCATATTTTTTGGGTAGTGTGATATAAATTCAGGATTTTATTGCTACATGTGCTTTTTAAAACTTCTTCAGAATGATTTCAACACTTACTTTATACCAATGCATCCACACTTAAATAAATTCGTAATCCGAATACTGGCACTTTAGCTCAACTTTTTAAAAATCAAATACTTTATGCAAACAATTTATTTCAGATTATAATATCAAGGACGGTATGTAATCGAAATTGCAATCAGAAAAAAATGAAGTCAAGGGAGGTCGACAGTGACAAGCAAATATACGTTTGCTTTCCTGGTCGCGGCTAGTTCTCTATAAAATAATTTGTTTATTGTCAGTTAACTTTAATAAACAGGATATATTTGTACAGCTGGTCACTGTCAAAAAATAAAAAAGGCACCCATTGGGAGCTGAGAATGTTACAGTAGTTACCTGCTTTGTCGTCTTGCTTTGTTTAAGACGGAATAACGCGTTCAGACCTTTGGACGGCTGGAATAATCTTCTCACTTCTTTATGAGTAAATACTTTCCTTCTGGAAAAAGCAATATAAAAAGTTATTTAACTTTCCAAGCTCATCATCAGCATTCATGTCAATGAAATATATCCAAGAGCCATTACGTCTGAAGTGGGAAATGCATACTTTTGGATAAAATATCGTCAACATAAACCGGTCAGTTTTGCCTTATATCATCTATACAGTACTTACAACAAACTACATCAGTTCTCAGTGCCAAAATTTCAGTCTACGTGTGGAAATTGTGGCAATGTGGCACGTGAAGCTTCTTCCTCTTCCTTCTGACCTTGGTCCTATCTGAATACCTCTCACCAAAATACTCACCTGGTTTACATAATAATAGCACTGACTGTGGGATTGTGTTAGAGAAGACACGATGCGGCTTAACGCAATCTAAACGTTATCATCAGGTTATTGCACAAACAAACCATTTTGTTTTGTCCATCTAAAGACCTTCATCCTAAATGAGTTTTTTTTTTATTATTAAAGCATCCCAATTAAAACATACTGTCGCTTATTGCTCTAGCACTGTAAATATTTAACACTAGAGTTGTGGCGACTAGGGTTTGTACATGTATATCTAACATTTTAATTTTTATGGAGCAGTACATATTAACCCAAATATGCTTCTTAGAAAAAATAAATCAAATAAGAATCAGTTTACTGAGTTACGCATCATTCGTGAAGGTATTGTTTTCTGATTTCATTGTTTGTTCTCTGTTGTCGCGACTCTATGGTTGTGTGCGACGTTGTATATGTGCGCACGCTTGTTTTTACGTCGCTTATTCTTCTTTGTTACGTTAAAATGATACATACGTTACCATGAAGCGTGTAAATATTTATTCTATTTTCATTGGTTTTCTTTCGCTTTGTGGGCCAACACTTATGTCTTCTATTTGTTTTTCAATAAAATAGTGTTGGCGCACAAAAGGAAAGACAACCAATGAAAATAGAACAAAAAATATTTACACGCTTTATGGTAACGTATGTATCATTTTAACGTAACAAAGAAGAATGAGCGACGTAATAACATGCGTGCGCACATATACAACGTCGCTGACTTGATATCTGTAAGATTCTGCAGAGAGAAATGGGAGACATGGCCTACTAGTAGTTTTTTACCTCTCAAAAAGTTTGCAATATACTTTGTCTTTCAGTGGTCCCCGATTCTTTAATATTACCAATGTTATCAGTTTGAACCGCATAAAACACTAATCTCTTAATCTGATTACATTCAGCAAGAGTCCCCCTGAATTGATCTACCTAGACAGATAAAGCACTGAATGCACTCTTATTTTTATTGGGACTGAGTTCTTTGACCTAAATATTCTTACACAGTCATATAAATAAAACAACAACAATAAATAATAATTTTTAATATTTATTTATTTATAATTAAAAGTTGGTTGGTACATTTATAATGTTGAAATGATAATTCTCAGAAAAACAAAGGTCAAATACATTTTCAAGAAGTGCATTTAAATTGAAAGTTATGAATAAAGTTGATGAAATCATATAATTACCTAAAATAATATAAGCATGATAAACTCAAATAGTGACAAAAACTGCACTGTAGACCTTCAATTTAATTTTCAGACTTACAAAACTGTACTTGTAAACATCTGCACAGTACTTTTAAATTACATGTGTGCATTAAAAATTCCCCCCAGTAAATGTATATGTGTACTTTGTACATATTTCATAAGGAAAGAAAAGCCTGAAATTCACTGCAAAGAGACTGTAGTTTGCTGCTTTTAAAATGTTTTCTCTCATCACTGCATGATGAAATAGTCACATTATATTACCTGGTTGGGGTAAGGCGTGTAAATGAAATATGACAGTAAGTGTAAAAGTAACTCTCTAGTAGTGAAAAACGGGAAATTTTTTACTTATCAAGTATCCCTCAGTTTTGTATACATACCTGTTGTAACCATAAGTTTTACCCCCTACCCAGGTTCTGTATGATATTATTTGTTAATGAGCACATTCAGGACAGTGGACTAACAAATCGGCAGATCATATATGCCATAATTCCCATGGGGAATCTATTCAGTGTCTAATCAGGAATTAAGTGGCAAGCTTTTAGTGAGTCGTCATATTTGATCCGCGAATATGTTGAATATGTTAGAAAATATAACAAACAGCTATAGGAGTCTGAAATTTTCTTAGCACTTAATTTCTCTTTCCCACTTCTCTTTATCTTTGCCTCTCTACAACTTCAACCCAGTTTCTCTTCAATAAAATTCTGCACTAATGAGCTTAATTAAATAAATAAACATTCTTTGATTACAAACAGCTCCAGAATTACCAGGTGGGAATTTACTATAGGTACCAGTACTTATAACAGGCATTAACAAGGTGATGATTCAGTCATCATTCTGACTTGCTTTATCCAGTATTAATTCATTATCACTTCATGTTCTTTAGGCAAGCTAGCTCAATAAATAACTTTGAACATTTAAGATAAGAAAATACCTTGTCTTTTGATTCAATTTCATTAAAAAAATTAACAAAATATTACAAAGTAAACAAAAAAATCAATAATAAGTACTCATCTTTTTATAAAGACTACGCACAATGAGATCACAACAGTAGTGTACATACTAGTATAAAGACTAGTACAATGAGATCACAACAGTAGTGTACATACTAGTATAAAGACTAGTACAATGAGATCACAACAGTAGTGTACATACTAGTATAAAAGCTTCAGTATACTAACAGTTACTGCAAAAAGTTGTTGAACTCTTTATTTTAAAGAAATAATAATAAAATGATTTTCTGCATATTACTTATACAGAATTGCTGCAGACATCTTCTTTACCTAATTATCTTTGTGGAAACCGTAAGAGGAGCACTAACATAAGACTAGACAGCAAAGCTGACAAAATATACAGACACAAAACATGTTGCATCAATATAAAAGATTTTTTTTCTGTGACAACTCCAGACATATACAATTATGATACACCATATGTAAATATGAATATATGGGTCAAGGCCTATAGGTTTACAAATTCACCAGTTTTACCATTATTTATATAATAGCTTCTTTCAATACTTATAAAACTGTACATGTGTATTTGTAAAAATAATCAAATCCTTGCTAATTTTTAATTCAATCAGCCTTTTACTAAACAAAGCCGATCTGCAAATTTGATGTAAAACAAAATCATAGTTTGGTATCTATGGTAAGACAGTCACCAAAATACATGCAAAAATAAAATAAATAAATAAATAAATAAATAAATAAATAAATAAATGAATGAATAAATAATGATTTTTTAAATTTTTTTACTCAGTCAAAGAGGGGGAAGGGGGGGATGTCTGGGGATGGCTTCAGGAACATGGACCCTATCTCCTGAAGTCAGGGAGGAAAAAGAAATGGCACACAAACCTTGACAGCATTCGGACAAATCATCTCCAACAAAAGAATTCAGAAGGACATCATGTCAGGAACAAGTATTTTCCCCAAATAAAGGTAGGGAGATGATATTGTAATGATACCCCCCCCTCCTCTGTTTGGTTTCCAATACCACATTTCCACCTAATCTCTTTAGATGTGCTGGGACCCTTCCCTGAAAGTGACCGCGGTAATAGGGTTATATTGGTGGTGAGTGACTATTTCACCAAATGGGTTGAAGCCTTTCCCTTACCTAACCAGGAGGCCATGATGATTGCCAGGACGAAGAAGAAGTGATTGCTAGATTTGGAAAACAGTAACCTACTTCTTTCTTAGACATGCCAGGCTAAGACATGTACTGTAGGAAGATGTTCACTGATAGAAGTAACACAGTAACCTACTTCTTTCTTAGACATGCCAGGCTAAGACATGTACTGTAGGAAGATGTTCACTGATAGAAGTAACCGGAAGCATGAGAGGAGCTGCTTAAATTGCCACTGCGAGTCGAAATTTGTAGAAAACCGTGTGTTGGCAGAGCATTATAAACGGAAGCATGCTTCGAGGACGGAGGAGAAGAAGAACCCAGCAGTCCTAGACATCTTGGAGAAGCCCCCACTGCTGGTGGACATAACACCTGGGGAGGAGGTGACCCTCACCCTGTCCCCTTTCTCCAGCCCCAGGTCAACTGGAAGAAATTTGAAAGTAGGACCAACCCCTGAACGAGACGAACACCTAAGTTCCTCGGAGGGAGAGGAAGAGCAACTAACCAGTAAAGTGAGCAGGAGAGAAGTAAAAGAGGAAGATGGGGAAATAGTGAATTTGGATTTTCTCTGTTCTTTTCAGTGGCTATAATTCCCAATGAGTGCCATTTACAAACAAGTGCCAACACAGATAACTTGGTTACTGTCAGTGTGGATCTTGAATCATTGCTATGTGTAGACGATTTAGATTGCCAAAGTATGTTTATGTACTTATTTAAAAAAAAAAAAAATAAATAAATAAACAAATAAATAAATAAATAAATAATAAAGTCATAAATATATTCAAAAAGAAACTTGCTTCTTTGATGTTTTTATAAGATTATGGATAGCCATTAAAAATAAAAAAGAAAAAAATTAAGTAAAATATACTAGTAGTGTTATACAATGTATGTATTCTTTTATTATAGGTAAATATTATATAATTTTACAACTATTTACAGATCCTCCACCATTCCCGTCCCCACCTCCTAGTACTAGTACATGTACTAGCACAAACTACACAAGTCGGACCAGAACACAGGCAAAAGTTCCAGCAGATGAAATCCAAATCCCGAAGAGGAGGAAGAAGCATATGCCATCTCAACAACAGGTAAGACATATTGAAGAGGCAATACAGACTTCATTTATACACAATATGTTACTGTGCTTATACCCAAAGTACCTGTCTTCATCTGTTATATTAAGTTAAAATAACAATTGTTTAATAAAATGCTTGAACTTTTGCATAAGTAACATTACAGTGTATCATATGGTATCTCTTTTCTACCTTGTAGAAAAAACAGAATCAGAGTTGGATAAACTCCAGAAGGAAGTCCTCAAGCAGGAGGCAATAAATGCCAAACTCACTGAAAAGAAACTGTTATTAGAGATCTTAACTGTTAGAGAAGAAACTTTTAGCTGATTAATTCTAAGCTACTAATTTAAGGATCCATTTTTTTTTTTCAGGGAAAACAGATGAACTATGTTTATTTTCATGGAGATTTACGATTGTTGTGAAAAGAGCTAGTTAATTAATTGCTAAAAAATTGTTAGTTGATGAGTTTGCATTTCCTATGGAGACTAGAGAAGATGTGGAAAGAGTTGAAAACACACTTAAAGATATGCATAAAATGAAATTACTGGTAAGTTGAAAAAAATAATAGTATGATTAATGTAGTGATTGTTGTGCTGAAGCTACACGTGGAATGAATAATCAATATATTTTAATTGGAACACTTATCATTTGTTGTATGTAAATCTGCTATACTAATTAAGAAGGTTTTATATTTATTTCAATAGTTAAACCACCTTGCCACACTGGGAGGATATTCTACCAAGGAAGTGGTAGACGGGATCATGTCTAATATTTTCTAAACTAACATTGTGTGCCAGTGTAACAGGATTAGGAAGGGTAAAAAGATTGCACTAAAAAACCTTGCCCTAACAAAAGCAATGAGAGGTTTGCATTTCATCATTATCAAATAATGTTTGCTCAGATATATTTTTACATATTAATTATATTACAATGATCCAGAAGTAAAGATACAGTTTAAATTAAAAAGGTTATATTTTCTAAAGAACTATGTTTTTTTTAATGGTTTTTTCATACACTCTCTTAAGGATAAACACATATCAACGTATTTCTGCCCTTTGGTGAGACCCATTCTGTTTTGTAACTCCTGTTTTAAACATTTTTCACCATTCACATTAGAACTTGAACCGGGGCGAGTTAACTCCAACTGAATCCCGGTCAACCAAACCGTGATTACTTGCGTTCATACTGACAACGTTTTTATATTTTCCGTTCCTCATTTTCAGTCTTCCCTGATTTCTTTCCTATTCCTTGTTTTCTGTCTTTATACATTCTTGCTTTTCATTGGTTTAAAGTCTTCAACCGCTTATTTCCTTTGTCTGTTTCCTCACTTTCTCTCTTTATGTCTCGTGGGCTGACATTGTTTTACTTTACAGGTAAAATTTTATTTTTATCTTTCATTTTGTATTAAGTTATATATTATTTTATTAACCCTCATTATTTAGTTATTATTATCAATTTAATGTTAAGTTTAATGTTTTATTTAGTAAACTTATTAAACTCTGAAATTTATAAAAAATAAAATGACTTTCTCTTTTTACGTCTCGTGGGCTGACAGTGTTTTTCTTTACAGAACTGTAATAAAATCTGTTACAATTTGGCGCCCGAACAGGGACCTAAGATAGTAAAAGAGAAGTCATATAACACGTAACTGCAGTTTGGTCGATCCCACCCATTGAGCTAATGGTAGCCCAAATGGTGATTTCTTGGTGTTGAAAAAACTGGTCAAGTCGACGTTTCATCTGGGGACGCTAGTATGACCGCCTGTTGTGAAGAAAACAAAGACGTTTTTCTGATCTCTGTCTTGGTGTATGTGTTGATTGTGAATAATACAAAGTCTGTCATTTCTGGTGTATACATTTTCTTGTACTTCCAAGCTGCCGGCTGTGACACCCAGGAGCTGAAGCTAACTACGATCCACTGCTTGAAATTGTCAATGATGATCGGTTATTTATAAGACAGTAGGACCACAAGGAGGCCAGACACCAGAAGACCCTGGTGTTGGCTTTCAATACAGAAGAAGAGACATCTTTACTTGACTCAAGAAAATCACCCCAGTCTGAGCCCGTAGAGAAAAGAGAAGAGCCACCAACAAAAGTAATTGTAAGACCCATACAAGGGGGAAAAGGGATCAGGATGGGGTCATCCCCCATACCGCCAATTGAGGGCACGAGCTCAGAAGATGAGGAAGAACCCTGCATCGCCATACCATCCCTTCCCTCCCCCATATCAATAGAGGAGGGAATTGCCAAATTGTATGCTCGGGTCAGGAAATTTTCAGAGAAAGAAATAATTTACCCAGATGGCAAGAAGGAAATAACCAGAAAATTTTCTGTTAATTAATTTTTAATATTTGCTAGTTGATTTTTTTTTCATTCCACTTTAACTCCTAATTGCCTATGGACTTATGAACTATGAACTGTCATTGACACTGAATATGAAATTCAAAAATTCGTCAATAATTTTTTTTAATTGAATAAATGGGTGTTAAGATACCTCACCACTCGTTGTTGATTCAGGAGAATCAAGCTTAAAAGGGTGGGGGAAGTGTAACAATTGGGGTCAGTGAGGCTACGAATCCGCTGTAAGAAATCATTAGACATAATGTAAACACAGGCTGCATGATCGTCTGCTATAACCTGTTTTTATTTTTTTCTAGTTATCTTTCACTTAATCCTACCTAAAAACTTTGTTTTCCTCAGAGCCATATGTCCTAGTCCAAGTGTTTATCCAAACGAACTCCGTAGTTTAGTCTTTCATTGTAATCCATAATAAGGTAAAAATAGTCCAAAATTTTAATGCACATGCTGGTCACACTTCCATGCTGAAAGGCCATGCTGTTAGGTCACGACCCTGACCTTTGACCGCAACGAGTGATGACGTAACGAGCATGCATGCTACCCAACTCCATCCAGGATATTGACTCATCTACACGCATCACCATAGTCTCAGTTTTATAGACTCTTAGGACAATAAGTCATGTGATATTCGGAGTTGAGAATTTTATGGTCAATTTCTGCGTTTAATAAACACCATTTTTGAAACACAAATCTGCCTCTTTGGCTTCGCTCACATGGAAAGTCTATTTTCTAAAAATCTATTTTCTGTTCGCGGTATCTTGTAATCACGGTCCCTGTGCCCTGAATATCCCGAGAATTAATTACAGCTTTGGAATTAACTGGCTCGCCCCGCCAGTAATTACGCTGCAGGATATTCAGGGCACAGGGACCGTGATTACAAGATACCGCGAATAGAAAATAGATTTTTAGAAAATAGACTTTCCATGTGAATGGAGCCTTTATTTTTGAAGGACAGGGATATACTTTCCCATGCGAAACATCAAAGATCCCACGGCGCGCTCCGGTGTCACGGTCGAGCGGCCGGACCCCTCACATTATCACCCTTAAATATCTGTAGCTCTTGAATTATGTGAAGACAGACTCGAGCCATGGGAGATATGGTTCAGAAGTTGGAGACTTCACGTAGATGATGCAGTTAGAGAGCGTCAACAAATAAACCATTAAACTGGTCATTACGTGTCCTTGGGTTTTCTTTGAGCGACTTTACGCAAAGCTGCTAAGAACCATGGCATTGTGGATTGCATTTTGAGCCTTATAAAAGATATCATTACGTACCTAAGTAAAAAAAGATTCATTACAGCCTTATGAGGTATCAATCTGATAAAGAGGCAGGGCCTTGTTCATATGGGTTAGTTTTAGTTATGTTCTCAATAATTTTTTCCCCATTTATCCATGCATCATGTATGTAGTTTTGTGTACATAGCTTTATATGTGAAGAACAGAGCAATTAGAGTCAAATGTCAATAGAAAATGCTATTTGATTTATAAAAAATCCAAAGTAATAAGTCCAAGATTATTTCTGCACTGATACTTTTATCTTGGTTGGGTTGCTCAATAGTATACAGTGTCTTGAAATCATGCAGTGGTGAAAGCAGCCAGATGTCTGGCTAATCTCAGAGAAAAGGGCAAAAGTGGCGGAGGTGCCAAAACTTTCAACATTTCCACCTTCAAGGTAATTGTGGGTTACAAAATTGATTCAAATTCAACAATATCTTACTTGTAAAATTCCAGAAATAACTTGTTCTTAGACTGGGTTCCCATGCTTAGATCGATCCATTTCGCTAGTCATTTTAAGCTATTTTCATCAAATTCCAATCCGATTTCTTTATTTTCACC
>NW_019773823.1:11482-34102 GCF_001039355.2 Lingula anatina
TGAAAGAACCGCCCCTTTTGTCTGGAAAAGGACCATTATGGGTAACATTTTGTCTAGGTACACATAAGTTTCATTGTAAAAGGTCTCCTTTTTCAGAAAAAGAACCCCCCCCCCTTTGAATTTGCTGGCTTCGGGCCTGGAACTTGAATAGGAAGTCATATACTGGTAATCTTACTGTGATCCTGAAATTGACCTTTGACCTTATTTTCCCCATGAACTTAACTTTTCAAATTTTCCAGCCCTTATATCTCTAAAACTGGTAGAAATACGCCCAAAGCTACTGTTGAACTTAAGTAGGAAGTCATATACTGGCAATCTTACTGTGACCTTGAAATTGACCTTTGACCTACTCCAGAAACATTTCACTAACTCCATCAAGGCGCGCACTCTGGAGAACCTGCAAAAGCAGAACACCAGCCACGAGGGTGACCTCACCCAGTGTAGAGCAGAGGTCTCAGAACTGAAGATGGCGCTGGACAAGGAGAGGAGAGACATGGCTCAGCTTAGACATCTCAGAGACGCAGACCAGGTATGATGTCTGACAATGAAGGAGAGAAAAATTACAATAAAGAACACACTCAGGTTTAGTTTTAATTTTGGAATATATGGTGGTTTTTGGTGGTATATCCGTCTCTTAATTCCATAATGTGAGACAGAATAGGGGCAGATGTGCAGATTATGGTGGTATGCCAGTCTGCCAATTTTTTAACCAAATCATCAATGAAATCATCAATGAAAAGGGAGATTTACTGCCATGAAGACAATAACTGTGCTGTTACGTATTCTTATGTTCACTTGGAATAAACAGGGTAATAACCTACTTGTAGGAGCAGGCGGCCGCGTTGGCAGAGAAATTGAAAAACACTGAGGACAAACTCCAGGCCGCCGCCGCCTGCAAACAGATGCTGAGTGAAGAAACTGAGACACTGAAAGCTGCTTTCTTGGAAATGTCCAACAATCTAGAGGTTAATGAATTATTTTTGTATCTAATTGGTATATATGATAGGTAATTGATATTGATGAAAGTGAAAGTACTGGTAACTGTAGATACTTGTGTTCCAGTACTGAGCATCTTACGCTTCTGGCATAGCAGTTCTTGCTCTTATGTTCATTTAGTCAATTCATTGCCTGCTCTGCCTCCCCCCTTTAGATAATCTCCTTTGTTTTCAGAAAGCCAAATCTGAGTCCCACAGCTATAAGGAAAAGCTGGCCAGGGAGGAGAAGCGTTTCAAAGAAAAGCTAGAGGTCTCCAGGAGAGAGGTGGAAGAAAGGAAGAATGCCTTTGAGATGATAAAGAAGGTAAGTTTATTTAATGAAATTTGGAGAGTGGTGGTGGTGGTGTGAGTTGAAGGCTCTGGTCTAACATTGCACTATAGTGGAGTAGTTACACTTGCGTCCCCAGCTGATTTCTGCCCTAACAAGACTGTATCTCTTCAGGAGAAGGAAAAGGCTGACACCAAGGCTCAAGACCAAGAGGAACAAATCCTGGCCCTGAAGGCCCAGCTCCAATCTGCGGAGGTCCAGATGCAGAATGATGCTGCGGGGGCCGCGTTTGCTCTGCAGCCTGTCTTGAATGACCTGAAGGACATATATAAGAGATACAAAAACAAATATGACTTGGCTCGGATAGAAAAGGAGAACCTAACACGGCGCCAGGTATGTATGTTTTGTTTATAATGTTTCTTAATGATTTTGAAGTTGTGATGTTATGTTTTGTATCCTTACTGGACTTGTTGAGTTTGAAGTCAGATAGTAAGTTATATTTTGCTTACTTAATTTATTTGGACTATTTTTACAGTTATGTTTTTTTTTTGCATATTTTGAGAACTCTTGTTTATTGCATTTTATAGAGCTTGTCAAGCACTAGACTGATAGTGGTGTCCAATTTTTTTTTTTTTTTGGTTTTCCATCTGAATGTGCTTACTCCAGCTGGTGGTACAATATCTGGAGGTAGTATTGCCTCTCTGATCCTCTAGTTTCAATAAGTTTATGAAGGAATTTAAAAGTTTTGTCTTAATGAATTTTTCTAGGATTCATCGAGGGACTCGGCCCCATTAGTATTACCTGGATACCTACAGGGCAATAACCCCCAAAATGTAGGTGTACACTTTCAACAAGATTACAGAATGCTCACGGTGAAACTGGTATTTTTATGATATGTTAGCGTAATTTAGAGGTTTTTCTTTATATAAAAATTAGTGACAGCATATAAAGTTGGGCAAAATAAGAGATTTAGTTAATGACATAACATGAATCATGTTTTAAAGAACTATTTGCATGTGATTTATTTCAATAAGTTTATGAAGGAATTTTAAAGTTTTCTCTTGATGTATTTTTCTAGGGTCCATCTATTCCAGAGGTGGTAGACCAGGGTGAGCTTAATATTTTTAGGGAGTGTTCAGAATAAACTTATGGCACCAATGTAATCAGCTTAAGTGTCTGGCATACCCCCTTGAGAAGCTAGGGGGTAATTTACTTCATTGTGCACTTGACTTAGTTACCTCTTAGCTGGTTGAGGAAGCATGTCAGACTATTACGCTGATTAAATTAATTGGACTTTAGTGAGAGTCCCAGCAGAGATGGATCGATTTTGCTGGTATGATAAGTTTATTCTGAATACTCCCTTAGATTACAGAAAATTTTGGGGGATATAAACTATTGTTTTAATGTAAGATGAACATTTCGGGTTTACAGATCAAACCAATCCATGTGAAATCTGACTCATACAGAGTGTATAAAACACTTATGTGAAATGCTGTCTTATAATTTTATGTCGAGTTGGAGGCAGATTTTGCCTATGCATAAGAATAATAATAAGAACAACGATGCTATTTATGACACTTTTACCAAATTATGGTAAAGTATTACTTTTAATAACAGATGTTATGTAAGAGATAAAACATTTTTACTTAATAGTGGACACCAAATAAAATAAATAAATAAATAAATAAATATTATTATTATTACCTCTGATTTTGGTAGGTGAGGGGTACACAGCCAGCTACCAGCCTGTACATCCTAGCCTTATCCATCTCAGCAACGACCTTGAACCTGCTCCCAGTTTGTCTTCCTCTGCTCAATCACCTCTTAGTGTGAGAGATGTGTCCCTTCAGACATTGGAGGCACCCCCTACCTACTCCTTGGGCAATGTAGAAAATGAGCTTGCCAGTGCACAGATAAGTGCACAATCTGACAATCTGGGGAATGATAGTGACAATCAAGGGCAAGTCCCAGGCAACGATGTTTCAGAAGATGAGCCAAGGCCAACCCATTGCATTAGAGGTAACCAAGAGGCATAGTTGGAAAGAAATGTGAAATGCTATATATATAATTGTCCTATTATTGTACCACCAGCGTTGGAACTGGCGGTACACATGGTTTTAGTCCTGTTCGGTCCGTTCCGCCGACTCCGCCGCCATGTTACCGTTACCGCTTCTCCTCCTAGACTACAAGGAGGGCTTCATCGGTTCAGGGGTCTAGATGTGGCGCTCATTGCAATGCACCCTTGTCCAAAATTGGCAAAATTAAATGCTAATTATATCTACCATACCAAAGGAATTATGGGAAAAATTTCTGTAGACTGACCGAAAGTCATATGTGGAGATTTCAAATATGCCCTTGGATTTGACCTTTGACCTTTTTTTCAAGGTCAAATGGGCCAAAATTTTCAAAAAAATAATTTTTTTTTACAAAAAAAAAAATTATTCACACTAATATTCAGAAACTACTCAGACCTAACCTATAATATTATTGGCAGGTGGTACCCTTCAGGTCATCTTTCATCTCCGTGAGTTTGGGGTCAATCTGTGCATTTTCAGGGGAGTAGCCATAAGTGACCGAAACTGAAAACTGTCTCTAATTCGGGAACCGTTGGTGCTAGAGACCTGTTCTTTTTTGCATTTTGTAGAGCATGTCAAGCCCAACAGTGAAAGTGGTCTCCGTTTTTTTATTTCCATACGGTTTATGAGTTATGCTGTATCAAAAAGTACATTGTGGTGGTGAAAGCAAAATGTGCAATACGGTAATGTGTAATAAATTTTGAACCTCTGGAAAATAAAACATAAGGCTTGGCAAGGCAGACAACTTCTGGTCAAGAATGACATTATTTCATGAAATTTGAACATTTCAAGAATTTTAACCAAAATGACCTTTTCAATTAATTTCTTTTGTAGGAAATTTATAGCACATTATTGTAACTCCAAAATTGTAACATTTAGTCCCTTATATCTCCAAAATTGGCAGAGATAGGCACATAGTTACTATTGAAGTTGAATAGGAAGTCATATGCTGGCAATCTAACTGTGACCTTAAAATTGACCTTTGACCTACTTTTCACCATAAACTGAACTTTGCAACTTTTTTAATGCTTTTACTTTCAAAACTGGCAAAGATAAGCCCATAGTTACTATTGAATTTGAAAAGGAAGTCATTAGAGGCAATTTAACTGTGACCTTGAAATTGACCCTTGACCTACTTTTCACCATGAACTGAACTTATTTTTGTTCCCTTTTATCTCCAAAACTGGCAGAGATAGTCCATAGTTACTATTGAACTTGAATAGGAAGTCATAGGAAGTCATATGCTGGCAATCTAAGTGTAACCTTAAAATTGACCTTTGACCTACTTTTCACCATGAACTGAACTTTGCAAATTTTCTTTCCCTTTTATCTCCAAAACTGGCAGAGATACGCCCATAGTTACTTTTGAATTTGAATAGGAAGTCATATACTGGCAATCTAACTGTGACCTCAAAATTGACTTTTGACCTACTTTTCACCATAAACTGAACTTTGCAACTTTTTTAATGCTTATAATTTCAAAACTGGCAGATATATGCCCATAGTTACTATTTAAATTGAATAGGAAGTCGCTTAAGCTATCTAACTGTGACCTTGAAATTGACCTTTAACCTACTTTTTATTATGAACTGCACTTTGCAAATTTCTTTCCCTTTTTACTCCAAAACTGGGAGAGATGGGTCCATAGTTACTTTTGAAATTGAATAGGAAGTCATGTACTGGTAATTTTACTGTGACCTTGAAATTGACCTTTGGACTTTTTTTCATGATAAACTGCACTTAATAAATTTTGTTATCTTTATATCTCCAAAACTGACAAAGATATGCACATAGTTTTTATTGAACTTGAATAGGAAGTCATATACTGGCTATCTAACTGTGACCTTTAAATTGACCTTTGACCTAATTTTCACCATGAACTGAACTTCATATACTGGCTATCTAACTGTGACCTTTAAATTGACCTTTGACCTACTTGTCACCATGAATTGAACTTTTTTATTATTATTACCTCTGATTTTGGTAGGTGAGGGATACACAGACAGCTACCAGCCTGTACATCCTAGCCTTATCCATCTCAGCAACGACCTTGAACCTGTGCCAAGTTTATCTTGCTCTGCTCAATCACCTGTTAGTGTGAGAGATGCGTCACTTCCCACAATGGAGGCACCCCCTACCTACTCCTTGGGCGATGTAGAAAACAGGCTTGCCAGTGGACAGTCTGACAATCAAGGGCAAGTCCCAGGCAAGGATGTTTCAGAAAAAGAGCCAAGGCCAACCGATTGCGTTAGAGGTGACCCAGAGGCACAATTGGGAAGCAATCATCCACAGAACACACTCGAGGCTGCTGCTGGTAATGAGAATGCAGAAAATGGACCTTCTTTGCCAGAACAGACTATCACACCAGGACACATTCCCATGTCTTTGAACCTGCAGGCAGACAAAGACAGCTCTGACTTCAACACACGTGAGGCCTCAGCACCAAGAGACATGGGGCAGCTGTTAGGTGAACTCTCACAAACAGAACCCCCATCAAACCCTGGAAGTATTGACATGATTGTAGTGAAGAGCCCGCCACCTTTTCCAGAAGAATGGACTGCTAAGGCGGAGGAGGAGGAGAAGAGGGATCAGGGTGGGAGTGGAGAGCTGCAGGAGGGGGGCGGGGCTGAAGGAGATTCAATGCAGAGCAGTGTACATGTCACCATGCGATGGAACCCATTACAAGGAATAAGAAATACTTTACGCTCAATAAGTCACTCGTTGAGTGATAATCTAGGGCTTTGAGAGAGTACCTGGTGGTAAATTCCAGTTGTAAGTGTTTATGTGAAAAATGAACTCAACTGGGGAGAATGTTCTTTGCCCAAACACTGACATCTCCTACCCTCTTGACTGATATGAGACACCAGATTGTTAACATCTGTGTCATGTATAATGTGTGTGTGTATGTGTGTAGAGAGAGAAAGAGAGAAAAAGGCTCTCTTTTCTCTTTATACATATATGAATCTACTGTGTGTATATATATATACTTGTATAATTTTTTTATTCAACCAAGATCAGATACTTTATATATATATAAGTCAAAACAAGTCACATAATGATTGCAATGGTTAATTATTCTTCGTAAGTGTTTTTGCCTCTTTCAGGCTGTTCGGATAATAAAACTCTTGAAGTGTTCTTCGACCACTGAGGCATGTTATATTCAATGTAAATGTAATGGGATTCTTATTCTTATTTTGAAATAGAAATAAAATCAACTGTTGTGCACAATTGAAGGTTAAAGTGTAATTAACGTTTGTTTGATTATAAAAAGATCAATGTTTTCAAAATACAGTGTTTCAAATGGATACCTTTATAATGCAAGCATTTTCTTTTTTGGTTCACATTAAAGGGATAAAAACTTTCCTGGGGTAAACAGCAATTTTTCCATACTTACCAAAGGTTAATGAATCCATTTCTACATTCAAAGTTAGTCCCCGTTTTTTTTTTTTCAATTTTTTTCTAATTTTTATTATTTATTTATTTATTTGTAATAATCCCTTAAGAGATTATTACAAAGTAAAGCCATCTGTGGAGGTCACGTGGTTGGATGGCAAGCACAGATTTCAGATTTATTGCTATAAATGCCGTTTTTGTGGTTAAATAGAATAAATTATATTTCGACGAGTTGTTTACAATGCATTTATTGTGAAATATAGCTCTCATACGCAGAGTTGTTATCCCTTTAAGTACCTGAATCAGTAAGAAAAAGACGGGAGGTTGCGATGAAGTATTTTATTTATATTATGCACCTATCAAGGTCGTAGGTATAATTGGTTTGTACACAAAATGACATGTATTTTGTTCACTGGCGTAGAAGTCTTTTTATAATCCCCCAATTCCCTAGTCCATGAAACTGCTATTTCATTTAGGCGAAGCGATTTCTCGATATCTTCTTAATTAAAGATAACACAAAAATCTTTATTGATGATATAGAGTTTGTTTTTAATAATCTGCACCTGGTGTATAGGGGCAGGGGAGGGTGGGAATTTTGAAGTCGATCCAGTCCATCAATTGCACTTTTATTTATCCTTCAGCCTGAGTGAAAAGTGTATATCCCACACTCCTAAAAATCAAACTTCTTGATGTACAGTATTGCCTTCAACGACTCTGCCCCCCCCCCCCCCCCCCCCCCCCGCCATTTTATTCTCAGCCTTTTGTATATTGTTCGACTCTGCAATGAGATGTTTCAAAGATTCTCCTTCAATCAACAAACATAACTAAACGTTTTCACCCGTCCTCCATATTCCGCCACCAGAAGATGTCCTCTATGGTCAACCGCCACAGCCACTGGCCGCTCGACTTGAGGTTTACTAACCACGTGTCTCAAAAACTGACCATCCGAGTCCAAAGCGACGACCCTGTGGTTCCACTGGTCTGCAATGAAGATGTGTCCAAAGTTATCCGTGCACAGTCCATAGGGGTGGTAGAGCTCTCCGTCCCCGGAGCCTTGATTCCCAGGGTGCCCGTACTGAAACACAACATGACCCTGGGGTGTCACCCCGTATACGCAGTGTTCGTTACAGTCACTCACCACAATGACGTCATTTGCTGGAAGAACTGCAATGTAACAAGGGTCTCTGCAGGCAAGAAGCCTGATCTTTTTCATCAGACTATATTTGACGGAGTCGTACACACAAATGTGTTTATCGGTGTTTCCCACATCACAGACAAGTATGTGACCGTGGTTGTCCACTGTAACACCCCATGGCTTGGACATATCGCTCTGACCAAATGTGTGGCTAAGTTTACCATAGGTAGTATACACCCGGTATCCATCCTTACATGTGACTACCAGCCTGTCGTTATTGAGGACAGTGACACCCCTGGGGTCGGGGATATGAACATGAAATAACGCCTCGCCAGATGACGATGTTGCCTCGAGTTTACCGCGAAGGCCAGAAACCAAATAAACATCCCCGCTGTGACAGCATGTGATGTTCCACAAACTTGACAACTTGCAAGTGAATCTGCCTACCAAACACGCAGTCTGCAGCCACTTAACTGATTTTACTTGTTCTCTTGCTTCAGAGCAAACTTGCTCACATGGTGCACATGGTGACATCTGGGGAGCCGGCTGGATCTCTTTCAGAGTTCCTAAGACTGGAAGAGTTCCTTTGATGAAAATCAGCTCAGCGGTTTCGGTTGGTGGGCTGGGAGTAAGATTCTTCATCTCTGTCATTCTGACCTGTATGTTCTTAGCATGTGCCATCACCTCTGTGTCGGTTCCATGTTGGATAAGCTGCTTGGCAAACCCACACACGCTGTCAATGGCTACCTTCTGCAGGTGAATGCGATCTTTTTCAGACTGAAGGATCTCGATTTGAGTTGTGGCATGGGCCTCTGCCTTTCTTGTTAATTCATCATAAGTGGTGTCCAGCTCTCTTTTAGTTTCTAAAACTTGTTGTTTCATGATCGACATGACATTGCTTTTGTTATCTTCTGTATCTTTCTGCAGTGTGTTTAGTGCTTCCTCGGCATTTTCAAATGTATGCACATTCTGAAGCAGAACTTTAATGGCTTCTTCTAACATCTCCTTCTGTGCGAGTGATTCATCTGCAATATCCACACAGTCGTGAAGTTTGTGTTTTGTGACAATGCATTCCCGACATACAACACTGTCGTCATCTTTACAGTAAAATGCCAGCTTCTCTCCATCGTGGTTTTCGCATAGCAGGGTCGCGTCCACGAACGCTTTAAGCTGCTTGATGAGTGACCCTTGGTGAGTGTGAGATCTGGTCAATTCCGACACGAGGATTAGTCTGTGTCCACCTAGAATCTTCATGCAGTTATGCTGTTTGTCTCGGCAGTTTTGGCAAAAGAAGTACCTGCAATCTTGGCAATAAGACTCAGCAATTTGCGACTCACAATTTCCGCACGTTTCACCTTCACTCGCTTTTGTCAACACCAAGTCCTTCGCCTTGGTCAAGAAGGAGTTCCGGTCAAGTTTTTCCAGTCCACCTGCTGGAACGGAGGTCCCGTGGTCGCATACTGGACACTTGATGCGGTCCTCTCCCGTCCCATCCGCTGCCACCTGCTGGGCAATGCAACCCAGACAGAAAGTGTGGTAACATGGGAGGACGCGCGGGTCGGCAAACTCGTTACCGCAAACGTGACATGTCGGAAAATTATCACTGCTGACATCATAGAACTCTGCAGAAGCCATCACGTAATAAAATGTGTTGCCAGATTGGGTCTTAGTCGCCAAGTTAGCAGATTTGCCCTACATTCTCTGATGAACTCTGCACCTGTATAGTTTCGTATACTGATGTGTCGGATCACGCTACATGAATAAGTGACTGATTATTTTTCATGTTGTTTAAAACGTTTAAAATATTCCCTACATTCTCTGATTAATGCCGCAGCAGTAAAATTTCACGTACCAAAAATGGATTGGATCACGCTACCTGACCGAGTGTCTGATGCCTTTTCATGCATGTTAGGTTAACATGTTTATACAGGGGCCAGTTAGAGTGATTTCAGTCAAAAATTATGCTTATAGAACTAGCCTAAATTCTATATTTTTCATTTCTCTTGTTTAAAAGTCTGAAAAGTCGAGCATGACAGTTTGCGACAAAAGTGAAATTAAAAAGTTGAAAAAGGTTCGTGTGTGTGTGTTTTTGTTTATGTGTGTGCCTGAGAGAGAGAGAGAGAGAGAGAGAGAGAGAGAGAGAGGGCTAATAACGTCATTTGGGTGAATTTATTTTTTAAAGAGTCTACATAGCTTATCTCTGATCTTCAGATTTTCGGATTGTTTACCGTTTTGTGACTAAGTGAAGTACACCTTGGGGAATCAGCCTAGACAAAGCGCCTCTTTTCTGTCATGCAAAATGACAAACAGTTTAAGGGGCATTAAGAAATCTAAAAAATGTGACACAACCCTTCCTCAACAGGTAGGCCCTATCTCTTTTTGTGCGCTTTAAAAAGGTCACAGTTTATACTTTACGTGTTGCAAAGTAAGCCATAAACAAAACTAACAGCCCCTCACATTGTATAAGAAGTGGACACTGTTGATGCTATTTTCGGACTGTAATGAGAGCCCTAGAGCGGTTCCAGATAATGGAGTTAATTGGGATATTTTAGATTCTTTAATTCTTATTTACCTTTTTTTTTGCTCTGTATACTTTGCTTTAACTTAGTTTGAGGTGAATTTTAAAAAGAGCACTTCACCTGCTTAACGTTAGTCGTACAGGTCTATATTTCAAAATCCCATTCCTCAGACAGTCTTAATTACAAGTCAGGAACACGCTGTCGTATTTATAACGTGATGAGAATCCCGGTACCCTGAGGTTCAGAGGTCCCTGGGAACCTGCTACTCAGCTGTCAGTCGTTTCCAATATTACTGCATGTTGAGAGAAGTAACAAGAGTTTCTATGTACCTTTAAGTAACCCAGGGTGTCAATACCAGGCAGGTACCCAAATTGTGATTTTTCTGTAAAATGGGGGTGAGGGGGGGGGATGAGGGGGGAGGGGGAGGGGGTGCAGTTAATGAAGATCAGTGGTAATGTGTGTTTGTACGAGGCGATTACGGCTTTAGATCAAATCCATGTTACTAGCTGCTAGTTCAGCTATACAGTATATTGTTAGCAGCGACAGTTCTACTGACAGGTGCCCCTCTCTCCTCCTCGGTGTAGGGAGACAAGGAGGTGGAAGGCTAAAATTGTGTTAGGTGTGAGAGCAGCATTGTGTAAATACCCACGAGGTAATCCCACCGATTGTATCAGTTGTATTGGAATATAATATTAATTGCCATATTTCACAAACGTAAATAATATGAATTTAACAAGTGCCCTTTAATATACAAACAAACAAACAACAGTAATAATAGCCTACTGGTAGATCAAGGTAGGCCTACCCGGGTGCGCGTGAGAGAGACGGTTGGGCCTACGAATTAAAATATACACGTACATTATTAATGCCTAACCCCTTTTTGAAATCCCTATAATTTTATGTTACTTTGACAAAGAAATGATCAAGAACTTCATCTAAGTATCACTGAAGCTTGAGTGTTCATTTTGGCAGTGTTACCAGTGCTTAATACGTACAGTACGTACGTTAATTTAATGCACTAAAAGAAGAACCAATTTCTATAATATTAAGTTTCTTACTGGTTGATTTGTAAGAAAATATATCTATTGCCAAGAGAATAGTGAAGAACATAACATTTTTTGTTCAGAAACTATATAAAGACCCAAATGAGCATTAATTATAAAGACCAACATAAGATCGCTGCTCGTGCACGAATCAAACAGGACCACATGAATCCAGCAGCCTGTTTCACACGCTCCAATTTAGAGAGATTTGATTGGTCCACGCAACGTGGGCAAGCAAGATGGCGGATGCCGGCGTGAAACCTGAGGTGAAGAACCTGCTAACAAACCCGAGTGGTTGGACCAGTTTACTGACTTTTTTTATTTTATCTCTAGCATGCCTTGCAGGGTTTAGCTCCAGGCTTTTTGCCGTAATTCGTTTCGAGAGCATCATCCACGAGTTTGATCCATGGTAAGTCATTGTTTGGGGGTACAATGCATTTCGATTTCCACTAGGGCCTACGACAACAACTTCCCCAATGCATTGTTACAATGAATTGCACACACCATTTGTACTAAAGTTGAAGTCAGGTCGACTGGGGACTCAGCGTATATAACAGTTTTGATTTTTTATAAGATGACAGAGTAAATGCCATTGTGAAAGTGTTTTCTTGGTGTCACATGTTCAGGGCTAAATAGTAATTAAATGGACGTCAACATGGGATGGAAGGAAAGCCTTACCTGTGACTGCATATTTGCCCGATAACTGAGACAATCATTTCACCAGAGTGATTGCACTTGGCGCACATGCCTCCTCTTTCCTCTCGTGTTTCTACTTACTCTGCACAATATTCAATCATTCAAAAAGTTTAGTAATTGCTTCTACCAAAACATAAATTTATATCTTTTGGTGAGGTCTTCTCCAGACAATAATAGTCACTTTTTCTCTCTGGTTAGTGCTTAAAAACTTTTCAAGCCCTAAAATACCCCCAGCTAAAAAAAGCCCTTATCCCCTATTTTTTTTTTTTTTAGTTATCTAAGTCCATGGTTAGAACCTTGAAGGAGCAGAAAAGTCCTAGATATATGTCTATAGGACACTACTTCTACTTGAAATCACTTTTATATGTGTCCAGTACTTAGGCTTGAGTCAAAAAATAAGATGTCACTGAAGTAAAAGCAAATTGTGCTTGTATGATAGTGTATAATCAATGAAATTCTAAAAGAAAGAGCAAGGCCTTTTTAGCTGGAGGGTAATTTTGGACTTAATCAGTCTTTAAAGCTATTGTAAACCAGAAAAAAAGAAGACACTAGTATTGTCTGATTGGTGTCTGCATCCTGATAAACATACAGTTATTTTATAATATTCTAACACCCGAGGCCAAAAATGAATTAAAAAAAAATGCATGGAATTAAAAACTTATTAAAAAAGGCAATCTTCTTTTTTTATTTTTATAATCCCTGTAAATTCTATTATACATTAATATTATGCTAAATCTTAAAATCCTGGATTTCTGTCAACTTCAAATAAAATAAATACATTCAATTTGGCTATATATTGTTATGCAGGTACCAGCAAAATTGTAGCATTAAGGTAATGCATTATGTGCTCGCTTCAATTATCATGATAATATTTTTATGTCATCAGTATGTGGGCAAATGCTCCAGATGAATATAATTTTTTACATTGGATGTTGACTTGCTAGTGCTGATGTATGGGGAGTAGGGGTGGGGAAATTCTGACTTCTTTAAACTGCTGTTATTAATCATGTCAATCATTTTTTTTTCAATTTATTGAATTAAAAAATATGATTTTATTTTTTTAATTGCTTTATTTAGAATTTACTTTTTAAAGATTTATCATTTTCAAAAATTCACTTCCATACACTTTCTGATATGAAGTAGCATTACTTTTAATTACTTTATATTTCAATCAGCACTTGTATATTTAGATGCTCTGTGTACTTTGTGTTGGTTGTAGTAGTGGTGGTGTTAAGGGGGGGGAGGGCCGTAAATACATGTTGCTCCAATATATGGGGTGCTAGTAATTGTCATATTTTTGTTGTGCTCATAGGTTTAACTACCGAGCCACACACTACATGGTCACCCATGGCTTCTACAACTTTCTCAACTGGTTTGATGACACGGCTTGGTATCCACTGGGCAGGATTGTTGGTGGAACTGTAAGTTATGGATGGCATATTATCTTTTTAAAAGGAATATGTATGAAGATGAGATACTGTTGTTGCCACTTTGCTAATTTAGTCTTTTTTCAGAATAATGATATCTGATACACTGTTTTAGATTATGAAAAAATATTGAAAAAAATCTCCTTAAAAATTTCTTAATTTACTCTTTGCTTACTAGGCATATGGAGAAAAAACCAGCATGAGTCTAGCTCAAAGTGTGAATCTCATTTCTATATATGACATTTGAAATGTGTTTTTACATCTACGTATGTGAAACGTGGGCCATACAATTTTTTATAACAAACCATATGAAGCAAGTGTCAGGGCACACATGACTTGATTCATATATTGCAACTGCATTACAATGAAAATTAATGGTGTATCTCACCCTTTAAATTTTGAATTTCATAAAAATAATTAAGTATATTATACACATACTAGTAGTAATGATCAAAAGATACTTAGTCTGGAGTGGAGACGGTCAGCACAGGTTAAAGAATATCAACAACTTCGGGGTTTAACTTTCAACTCTGCTCCCGTAATTTATACATTTTCATAAAAATAATGAACCTTAATTAATTTTGGTTTCAGGTGTACCCAGGCCTCATGGTCACCTCTGGTACAATCCACTGGCTGCTCAATCTCCTGAATATCCCTATTCACATCAGAGATATCTGTGTGTTTTTAGCTCCCATGTTCAGGTAAGGACGTGTTCACATCGGAGCTAACTTAGGCTTGCAGTTGACTTAACTGCATTTTATATATCACTAGGTCACTGGTAAAGACACCATGAGTAGATAACAATGTTCAAAATAGTAGTAGTAGCTAGTAAGAGTAGTAATAATTATAATAGTAGTGATAATAATAATAAGAAAAAGAAGAAGAAGAAGAATGAGATCAAAATGTCACATTTGCCAGGTAATAACAGTGACAAATATATTAATATAACAGGTTCAAATACATGATATGATACAGTGAATAATGAGATTAAATGTGTACATTATTCTTGTTTCCGGTTGTGTAGCAGAATTTAAATCTGATTTACAATAATATAATGAAGGATACAAATGCCACAGTAGCTGTTATATTGCATGCAGCATGGCAGTTTTTTTTTTAAATATATTTAATTTCACTTTATTTTATATCCCATTTCCAGTGGGTTGACTGCCATAGCCACTTATCTTCTCACCAAGGAATTGTGGAGTGCAGGAGCAGGGCTGTTTGCTGCCTGCTTCATAGCTATAGGTAGGGGGAGGGTGACTGGCTTGTCTGTCAGTACAGGAGATAGAATTACAACATCTAAATAATTAAAAATAATAAGAGCATATGTAGTGCATTCCAAGCAAGCATTAATTTTGTGATGTAGAGGGGAAGTATAGATGGCCTGTCCATCAGTACAGGAGATAGAATTACAACATCTAAATAATTAAAAAATAGTAAGAGTATAAGTTATGCATTTCAAACAAACATTTTTAATCTAGAGTGGAAAGATAGCTGGCCTGTCTGTCAGTACAGATAAAAGAATTAATAGATAAAATTACAATATTAAACTAATGAAAATTTAGAGCAGTTGTAAAAGCATTCCAAGCAAACTTGTTATTTAAGGGATGATCATTAACATTTTTACAAAATATGGTTTAACTGGTATTTGGGTACTTTCAGATAAAATGGTTAATATGTGTTATTATAATTTGTCATGTTGAAATTTTTCAGTACCTGGTTATATCAGTAGATCTGTGGCTGGGAGCTACGACAATGAAGGAATTGCCATATTTGCACTCATGTTTACATATTACCTATGGGTAAGTCGGCCAGTTCCTCCCCCCCCCCCCACCTCTCCCCCAAACCACCACCACCACCACCTCTCTCTTCCAACTCATTTCACACTAATTCCATATTGTTCACGTCACTTTTTATTCCCTTCCACCCTTTCCACCCATTTACCCATTAATTCTTAATGTTAAAAGCTTAATGCTGTTTAGATGTTTGGATAATCACCATGGGATTTTAGTCTAAATAATTGATATTATGGGCATTATTTTATTGTTTTTCTGTCGGGTTATTTATGACAGTTACTTTTCTGTTGATTTTGACCTGTTTGACTAACTGTAGTAATGTTCAGTATTGTTTTAAATATTGCTTTCATTGTCAGAGTGATGAATTCTGTGAAATCTTTACTTTAGTTTCTTGCTAAATTTTAACAAATTTTATGAATAATAGATTCAGAAAAGTATTAATGGTACCTGAAGAGGTGACCTTTAAGTGAATAGCAAAGTTTGGCTCATGATAACAACTGTACTAATAATTCACTAGAATTGATGCAGTCACATATGAAAAAAATTATATACTCAGTTTTGTAAGTAGTAATGTTGGAAATTTATGAGTAACTTTTAAATTATAAAACTATTTCTTTCAGATAAAATCTGTGAAGACGGGCACAGTATATTGGTCAATGTTGTCATCTTTAGCTTACTTTTATATGGTAAGTCTTAGGTAGAACTCATTTTATGAAAAATATACAATTTTTGATGTGATGGCCTTTGATATTATGTGGGTTTTACATGAATGTTTTAGTGTACTTTATGCACTAAAATTTCAAGATTCATATATTTTTGGTCCAGAACTGAGAACAAAATTTTTTGGACAATAATTTTGTTTGTTGTTGTAGGTGTCAGCCTGGGGAGGCTATGTGTTTATCATCAACCTTGTACCACTTCATGTTTTTGTTCTCATACTCATGGGAAGGTTTTCTCGGAGAATATATGTAGGTAAGTCTGTGTCTGGTGGTATTAAACAGTGGTGTAGTTGCTGTTTCTTATAGTAATAATTATATAGAGATTAATTCACAGCAGGGTCAATTTGGACAGGAAATAGACCAATTATTGCCAAGTCGAACGTTATCAAGTAAAGTTTATTTTTTGTACATTGCACTCCACATGAGTTTTAGCCCAGTGTTAAGATGATTAGAAATGTAAATTGTTTCTAAAAAGTGTTTTTAATATTGTTTTACTTACTGGTAAACATTTCAAGCCAACAATTATTACTCTTTCAAGACTTGTGACATTCGGTCTCAAATGAGAAGGGGTATTACAAAGTTTTATTTCAGTGTTAGCATTTCAATTGCTAAGTAAAATGTTTTTTATATTTTTTTTCAGCGTACACAACATTCTACATTGTGGGTCTTGTGCTGTCCATGCAGATTCCCTTTGTTGGTTTTCAACCAATCAGAACCAGTGAACACATGGCAGCAGCAGGTTTGTACAACATTTTGGATAATTACCAAAGGGCTGCTCAGACACATTTTTTGCTGTTGTTACAATAATAAATAATTGACTTTATATCAAAGAAGTGGTAAATTTGTGAAAAATGAACAGATTGTATCAAAACTTTCTTTTTCCATTATGGTAATAATATTTTCTCCTTTCAGAGGAAATTTTCTTGATCCTCTAGATAAGAATTAGGTGGCAGTCTTAGGATTTTACTGTTTTATTAGTTAGGACGCAGCACTTGTCCCATTACATATAATTCAGATGTAGGTTGTTGGAAACAAAAAGCAAAATTTGGAAGTGATTTTAGGCAATACATTATATAATATATGTATATTGTGAGCCTCACTTTTTATTATATGGATATTTTTGGGATTTTCCAGGTGTGTTTGCCCTCCTCCAAGCCTATGCCGCTTTGCAATATATACAGACATACATGACAAAGACACAGTTCCGGAACTTCTTCCTATTAGCATTAGCTGGGGCAGCTGGTCTTGTATTCCTGGCAGTGATAGGCTTAACATGGCTAGGTAAGCCCATCTGTGATCAGATATGTCTTATATCAGAATATCTTTTGAAAAGCAAAGCAGCAGGTTCAGCCCAAATGGTGCATGAAATATAGCACAGCAGACTTATGCTGAGCAGACTTATGCCCCGATTTTAGTCTGCATCTAAAGGTTCATGAAAACAGGACTTGGTGCCTGTGTAATAATTTATAGGTACATTTGGGATGAAGAAAGCCAAGATGTGTAGATACTTGGTGCACATTTAAAGTTGAAACTTTCCTTTGATAATTTTGGAGATTATTTGTTTAAAATACTTCATTGAAACTTTTCAAATTATTAACCACATTGAATTGAATTCCTGAAAAAAAAAACTTTCTGTAAATAGGTTTTGTTTTCACAACAGAATTGTATTTTCACTCGTCCATGTTCCTCTTACTAGGTTACATTGCTCCGTGGAGCGGACGTTTCTACTCCCTTTGGGACACTGGTTATGCCAAGATCCACATTCCCATTATTGCCTCGGTGTCGGAGCATCAGCCCACCACCTGGGTCTCGTTCTTCTTTGACCTCCATGTCCTGATTGCAGTCTTCCCTGCAGGCGTCTGGTTCGTTATCAAGGAGATTAACGATGAGAGGGTTTTCAGTAAGTGGGGACATGGTTATGTTTTTATTTTAAAGTGTTACGAACTTATTAATTATGTAGATGCATCTTGGATGATACACAATTTGAAATAAAAAATTAAATTAATCATAATGCTTTCAAGTATTACTAAGTGCAAGATTTAATAAAGATTATAATACTGTAACTCAGACTTGAATTTTTGTGTAATATCATTTAGAGTGAAAGAATTTAGAGAAGACAAATATTTCTCAAGATTGAAGAGAAAATAATGTCAGATTTTTAATCGAAGTAGATACCAAGGATTTAAGCGCTATGTTCAGAAAACTTTTCTCACTGTGTAAAGAAATTGCCAAACTGATTAACCGGTCTTTCAGATCATAACATTGGTTTGCTTATTTTTTCCCCAGTTATTCTGTATGCTGTAAGTGCGTCGTATTTTGCTGGTGTCATGGTACGTCTTATGCTGACCTTGACCCCAGTGGTGTGTGTCCTGGCGTCCATAGCGCTATCGAAGACGTTTGAAATCTATCTGAAGGATGAGCAGACCAAGGAAGAGAAGGAGAAGGAGGAGGAGGAACAGAAGGAGGAGAAAAATGACAAGTTGTATGATAAGGTATTGGAGTTCACCTTTAACAGTGAGCGTGAAGGATTTGTATGGCAGAAGTAGGATTTTTCGGAAAATTTCAACTCTTTTCTTAACCAGTGTAAACCATATCCAAAATTCTTCACAGAATTAGGAACAATAAACCCTTTTATTCTTTTCTAAGTTTTATAATTTAGTTTTTGAGTAACTCTCACTAGCCACTGATGAATGTCTCTTGTGATATAAAAATATAGAAATTAGTACTAGCAGGGGGATTTGAAGGTTGTGTTTTCTTTTGTTAACATTACCTTTCCCTTTATGACATGAAATTTAAAATTTGCCTTACAGTCCAGAAGTATGAAATGCGATAACATTTGAGTTTTTCCTGATTAAGGTCTATGGAGTTTGATCGTGACATCATTTTCAGTTACTATTTTTATCATCCCCACAGGCACCAAAAGCAAAGAAAAAGGGAGAAGAACGAACCATTGAAAAATCAAAGAAGAAAGAAAAGGAAGAGGCGGTGGGGTTAAACGTGAAGAGTATTGTGATCATCGCCTTCCTCATGATGTTGATGTTGTTTGCTGTCCACTGTACCTGGGTCACCAGCAATGCCTATTCCAGTCCCAGCATTGTGTTGGCCACATATGGGCAGGATGGGTGAGTGGTGTTATGGCAAAGTTTAGATTTTTTTCTTCAGTCAACAGCTAATGTTGAAATTGTTTACTTTCAATATGACGTAGACAGACGTCGAAATATTGGAGGTGAACAATTTCAATGTTAGCTGTTGACTGAAGAAAAAAAATACTACTGTAAGTTTATTTTTTATTAATATAAACAGCTGATGAAATTCTTATCTGCAGTTTTGAAAGGGCCCCTGCCTTCTTATGAGGAATGTTTAAATCTCATGTAAATTGGTTAAAATAATGGATTATTGCAAGAGTGTTACTGAATTATGTGAAATTCCACTGCCAGTTTCAGCATCTGGGTCTGCATTCAGCTGATAGAAAAAAGAAACTTTAAGTTTCATTAAAACAGATATTGGTGTATTTTTTTAGGCTTGATTTTTTCAATAAAATTGTAGTTGTAAAATTCTGTGAATCTAACAGATGATAATAATTATACAACACTAAGTCAAATTATGTATATATATTTTTTTGTTATTTTAAGTTAGAATTATCACTCATTAATTTGATATGAGAATAATTTGCTATCTGAAAGACCTTTTTATTAATCCTCTTTTTTTTTTTATTCCAGTACCCGCAACATTTTAGATGACTTCCGAGAAGCCTACTACTGGTTGCGCCAAAACACACATGAAAAGTCGCGAGTGATGTCTTGGTGGGATTACGGGTACCAGATCGCAGGAATGGGGAACAGGACGACCTTAGTGGACAATAACACGTGGAACAATAGCCATATTGCTTTGGTAAGACTGTGTGTGAGAGTGTGTGTGCATATGTTTATGTGTCTCTATGATTTTATGTGCATGTGCGTGGAGATGAAGAAAATGTATTTGTATGTTCGTAACTGTGCATGTGTGTGTGTGTGTGTGTGTGTGTGTGTGTGTATTCATATTTGTACATATATGTATATATGTGGAGAGAGAGGCCATGTGTGAATGAGTGCAGTATCTGTGAGTGGATGTGTATTTATGCTTGTGTTTCTCATATGTTTGTGCATATATACATACATATATGTATGTGTATATATGTGTAGAACTTTTGACTTCAATAAAGCAGGAGTCAATAATTGATTATCTTGCTGTTTCCAGGTGGGAAAAGCCATGTCATCTAATGAGAGTGCAGCATATGAGATAATGCGGACCTTGGATGTGGATTACGTCCTGGTGATATTTGGTGGTGTGATTGGTTACTCTGGAGACGACATCAACAAGTTTCTGTGGATGGTGAGGATAGCGGAGGGGGAGCACCCCAAGGATATCAGGGTGAGTGAAAAGTCTGGGGGAACAAAACTCATTTTTCGGTTTAAAAAAAGTGGATATTTGAGCTGGGATGAGATTGTCACGACTCTCTATGGATTTCCAACTTTTTAGGTGATGTTGGTGCTTACAAACACTTCTGAGATTTTTCCCACTAGTGACAGATTTCCAACTTTATGAGAGCCAAAATATCTCATCCCTGTTTGAGATGTCAGCAACATGCACATTTTGTGTAATATTTGCGTGATTCTGGCTTGCCCCATTGTTTTCTGTGCTGTGTATTATAGCAACCTCCATTTTGGAAAGAAATCACAGTGACTGAAAAGTGATGTAAGACAGTTATGTTATGCACACATTGTGTGCCTCGCTGACATGATTCAAATGTTCTCCACTTTTGCGTAATGACCTTATTTTAGGAGAAATATTAAGCCTCATGTCTCTTTTATACTGATGGTAAAAACAAGAGATCAAAGTATTTTGCCTGGTACTTTTTTCTGCTACTTCATTTTTTTTGGGGATGGGAGCGAAAATATACTAGCACATAGAATTGTCAATTGTCATTGTGAAAAATTGGCCATTTAAATGGACTACTACAGACTTCAACAGTGTCAAAATAGAATAAAGGGCTTGGTTATTTAGCTGAGAACAACTTAAACTAGAGTATAACTCTTGGTATTACAGTATTAAGTTTTTGATTTTGATTTCAGGAATCTGACTATTTCACCCCTCAGGGGGAGTTCAGAGTGGACGCAGGAGGTTCAAAAACTTTGCTCAATTGTCTCATGTACAAGTTATGTTACTACAGATTTGGGCAGCTACAGGTGGGTCATTTACACCGACTTTCTCTCTTTCTTTATTTTTTGAAGATATAGAATTTTGATAGCTGACGTTGGTTTCAAAGTACAATTACGTCATAGCTGAGGCACGTAGCTTTAAAAACAATTGATTGCAAATATTTTCATTTCCAAAATATAACTAAGAAGTAATTTAAGTATGGTTTGGCATGGTTTTTGAATTAAGTTATAGTTTTACTATATATTTTCAGTTGCAAGGTATAACTTTTTTATATACAAATTACCTTCAAGGGAATTAAAATTTTTTTTATTCCAGTTGGATTTCAGAACGCCACCTGGTTTTGATAGGACACGAAATGTGGAAATTGGCAACAAAAATTTCGATCTTCGTTATGTGGAAGAGGCGTACACCACTGAGCACTGGTTGGTCAGAATTTACAAGGTCAAGGACATGGAGAACAGAGAGGAGAAAAAGTTGTCAAAAAAGATTAAGAGGAAAGCATCCAGAAAGGTGAGAACAAAATAGAAAAGTTGCTTTTAGGGTGAAGAGGTGACCATTAAGGTTGAATTGAGAGAGAGAGAGAGAGAGAGAGAGAGAGAGACTATCAAAAAGTATTAATCAAGGTATCTTTTCATGTTGGAATTAAGAAAAAAGATTATAGATAGTGTTGTTGTGTTGAAGGAGATTCACAAGAATGTTTTAGAAATAATTAGTAAAATTCAGTTTACAAGTTGTTTCTTTCATTGTAAACATTCAGATTAGTGTCTGATTGATGATACACCCTATTGATTTCTTTACAGACAAGTAGAAACAAGAGAGGCAGCATTAAAAATAAACCCAAGATTGTAAAAGGCAAAAAACCTGCAAAAACTACCAACAAGAAGAAGAAGAACTAAAATAACCCTGTCAAAACCGCCAACAAGAAAGAAAAATTGTAATTATCGGAATAGATAATGAGGAAAGTTACAGAACAATGATGGCAGAGAAAAAAACGTTAGAGCATTAATATTTTGTAAAAAGATAAATCATCGAGGAAATTAGAGTTTCTAGGATAATTTTATAATTATAGTGGTATCTTTTATTGTTTGCATTATGAATGCAGAGACTACTGAAGGCAATGAATTTGCTTTCTGCTGCAAACTCTCTTTTCGATTCTTATATGATGACTCAAGGTTGTTTTCAGTGAGAAATGTCTTTGGGGTAAAAAAAAAAATGGCCCGAGTTTCAAAACCTAACACAGCTGGACTGAACTTGCACTTAAAGTAGTCTCCAATTTATGCTAATATCAATTGGGTTTTGATACTCTGGGTGCGATTTTTTTTTTTTTTTTTTTTTTGGGGGGGGGGGGGGGGGGG
>NW_019773824.1:17966-42645 GCF_001039355.2 Lingula anatina
TATAGGCAATAGACTTGGACAAAGCATCCGGTATACTATAAAATCACAAACCGATTTCTATTTGATTAGTGTGAAAAATATTTTGTCTGATCATAATGATCCGCATAAGGTCGCAGGATAAAACAAACTTCGGTTGTTGATAAGCGAAACACCAATCTGATCAAACTGCCCTCAATGTCTTTTTGAACGCAATTCGTCTTGGTTCTGGTCAGTGGGATGTGAAAGTTTTCAGTGATCTAATGGTAATTGATGTTTTGGGGCGACAGCCAGATTTCAGTATGTCACAAGGGGCAGGTCGACGCGCCGTAGAAGCGGTAGTTTTGTTAACTGTAACAACGCCCTTATGTAAGTATGAGACTAACAAGTATCATGTCGCTTGAACATTATCATAAATGAACTTAGAGCCCAAGCTCAACAGCGTGTGCGCCATAACAGTTTCACAGGGTATATACAGCGTGAAATGAAACTGAAAGTTATATGTATATGGATTTTACGAACGAGAATCTGAAGCTCTCGAGTGCCGACCACATGCAAGCACAGCTAAGAAAAAAAGGAGGGGAAGGGAGAGTTCCTAAGGGTACGTTGAAGATGGTGACGGGCGGATGCTTGAACATGCTTTATAAAAACGAGTTTAGGACGATAAAGTTAATATATTCCTGGCACGACTCTGGGCAGTCAAATTATGGTCCTATTTTATCAATGCCATCTTTAACTGAACCCTTACAGCTAGCTGAAAGGCCCAGTTCATCACAAAAGAAAAAACTGCTGTTTTCATTACGGGAAAAGTACAAAGTTGCTTACATAAGTTTTCAAAAGATTTTTGCACTCTCTCTCTCTCCGTAACGCATGGCCCGTAAATGATAAGTCCCTCTCACAATCCAGGGCCCCCACACTGCACGCTTGGATTGCGACTTGTTACAAAACGAGCCCGAGTCCAAAACTTGGGTTGCGTGTTCACCTCTGGTATATCTTGCACCTGCCTCAATATTTCCGTTACCTAAAGTACGTTATGGGCGAATCAAGTATTTTAAGCAGTGTCTTTTCAATTAAACATTTCTTTGGTGTGACTTACATTTCATGAATACTGCTGAGTTGAAAGGGTTTCTTCCTTTCTTTCTTTCTTTTCTTTTTTTTTTTTTTTTTTTCAAAGCAAAACTTTGTGAATTCCCGGATACTTTTTAAGTTAACGCAAACACGACGGAGCCTTGGGATAAATGAAAAAAACCTTGTCGTTGAATGCATACAGTGCGATAGCGAACAAGTGGCACTGGCTTAGTACTTATCACCTTTGCATAATTTATGATTCCTCTAACATCTATTACTAATATACCAGTAATTACATGATATGCGACAGTGGATGTGCTCGCAGTTGAAAACGCTAGTAATGTAACGTTAGTAATATAATGCGTTGCTGTAGCGAAGACAACAGAAGTGTAATGTGTTCTTAGTCTCAACAGACACAAGATGAATCAAATCTTTCCTCTTAGCTCGGACTCTCATCCATGATAACCGAAATATGAGGTAATTTCACCGTTTTGCTTATCGTTTCACTTCAAACTGCAATGAGAAGACGAGGATCTGGGTGATATTTATTTTTCACTTCATAAATCCTTATTTTCACTATCTTATCAACGTTTTAGCATAAAGTGCCTTGTTTTTAAATTCTCGTTAGTTATTTTATACTACAGCTGTAGAACTTACTTTTATTTAAATTGCATGAGTAACACGAAGGCATACTAAGGTAATGAACAGTTCTTTTTTATACATTTTAATGCTTTTTCAGCTCTTTCGTTGTGACCAAATTTTGCAATCGTTTTTTTTTTCCTTAGATATTGTCTGGAATAAAACTGTCGAAGTATTACTTTTGCAAAATTGCCACCTAGACGAAATGAATTTTTTCTATATTAATTACCACCACTACTGGTACATCGACCTGAAAGAAAAAATAATTCAGGTAAGCCACAAACAAGTCTGAAATTATTATTATTATTATTATTATTATAAACATGAACCCGTGTTGTGACACATGGGAGTCACACAGATTTGACGTTCTTTTTTCAATAGTGAAAATTTATACTAACAATTGAAATAAAAGGCCGCTGTTGGTCTTACACGATCTTTAAAAAACAAGGGAATAAAAATAAGGGTGATAACGAGGGAGAACTTTCCCTAGGGTTAGACGCCCAGTGGTATTACCTGGCTCATGCAATACCGGTACAACAATGCCCCCAGACCAACCCTGAGGAATGCACTTGAACCCCGGGGCACAGGGACACTCCAAAACCATCGCCTGTGGCTGGCCAGACAGAGAAGACGGGTCACACCCTGTGGAAACAATTTTTTTTATCTCTGAAAGTCTTCACTTAAAAATTCTTCACTTTGAAAAGAAAATATTTTTAAAATTTCGAGTATTCTAAAATCTTATTTTCAAAGGTTTCCTTTCTCTTATTCAAACCCTGAAGTTGAGTGCATCGTTAGATTGATTTTGAAAGTAATGAAAATGTATGATACACTGTACGTAATCAAATACCCATCGATTAGAGAGTATCCTAAACAAATATGGGAATAATCGAATGCATAAATCGGTAATAAAAATAGTACTTACAAGATCCGCTTGTGCCCAGTTTCGAGCACATTCCGAGTTGACTTAACGACCTCTTCCTCCCTATGGGTTGCAGGAGAGATACGCAGCACTCGTCGTCATTGCAGTGTGAGGCGTTGTTACACACGCCGCCATGGCCGGGAGCAGGAATGCTCTGGAAAATGTTAACTTAAAACTTAACAATTGTTTTTCCCGTGCCTCTTTCAAAAACCAAAATGTTCCCCTTCCTAACTACATAGGATGACGCTTTGTGAAATTAAAATTAATTTTGCACCGATAACTTCTTCGATTCTGAAAAATGTTAGGTTCTATAGTATTAGGCTCTAAAAGCGAATTCATTTTGTGGCCTTCGATTGTGAAAAACAAGTATTAATGTTCATAAGTCTGGACTCAAGAAGACTGGGACAGTCCAAAGAGAAAGAAATGGGAGAAGCAGGATGGGCATTGGGACAAGTGCAACAGAAATTTCAAAGACCAACAGCACTGAAAGTCTCTGGTGACGGCCTTATATATACATGTACAACGCCGCACAGATAATTTTCTGTATGATGACCAAACGTTACAATGAAATCAAATAATTTAGTCAATATCGCAGTCAATAGCAAGCGACTTTGTATTGTTTTTCGATTTTATGTCATTAACCGGTGAAATCCACATCGTACTTAGCACTCTAGTGCTTTTGTATTATGACTATTATCACATAATACAATTATCATTACAATTAAACCTACCTGTACCGCCACAGCCATACAGATAATCAAAAGGAATAGCGTCTTCGGCATGTTGGTAGTGCAGTGACGAGATGTAATGTGGTGCACATCCACTTTGTTTTTATCTGCAGAATAACACTTGCTTTAGTTCTCACATTAAATCCTGCTGAGGCACACCTTATCTGTCATAATTCAGGAATTTTAGGTCACCGTTTGAAATTTGCTCACGTCATGTTCAAAAGAAAAGTTGACAGCAGATAATAATAATAAACAACCTAAAACTTGAAAGAAGAGTGTTTATTCAAAAGCACCACTTAACTCCATAAAGATGTTGCAACTACTGAAATGCAGTAAAACAAAAGACGTTACACCAGAGTGCAAATTTGCCTTAAATGCATTTGTTTTTTAGACATGTTGAAAAAAGTCCTTTTATTCGTCTTGGGTGGCATAACGCGCATAAACACTGTCTGAAAATATCAACGCAAAATTTCATTTGATATCTGTCTGTTAAAACGTAGTACTTTCTTCATATAATATACACGCCTTCACTGTGAATAATGGAAAAACAGTTTGTTTGCAATTGCAAGCTGCAGTAACAACAATATCTCCAGAATAAATTAATTTACACTATCAATAAATACTACAACAGTATAATATACAATATATGTCAGAGAGAAATTGTTGGGTCAAACTCTCTTCTTCGTCCCAGTTTTAGTGGGAGTTTTAGATCCGGTTCTGGGCTGCTCCACTTCCAAGCTGGCTGCCTCTGCCATCCTCTTATCCATAGCTTTCAGGACACGAGCTCTGATCTCGTCAGGGTTGAGTGGCCTCACATCTTCCTCTTCCTCTTCTGTGTCACTGTCTCCACTGCAAAGAATAAAAGTTTGAATCACATTTTTTTTCTGACATTACTTTTTAACAAATTAAAAGTTTTGCATTCTAAGAGGCAAAACTAGTTGACATGTCTGTTGTTTCACTACTAATCTTTCCTTACAATGCAAAGAGAATAAAACCACTGAAAAAAATTTTTTTTTGCAACTCCAGTTTCCAGCTTTCGACCCATATTCAATGTGGTAACTTACCGAGGAAGAACCACATTAGACAGGCTGGGTTTGGTAGGTTTAGGTACAGCTACAGGAGCAGCTTGGGCAGCAGCACTAGGTGGTGGAATGATGCCTTGCTCCTGGAAAATAATATACAGGCCAATGAAATATAGTTCAGTGTTGTCAAATATCTTTAATACTATATGGTTTCATTTTTTTCTTTGTAAAAAAAATGAGTTTGCACAAGCCTGCAATTAAAATTCTTCTATACCACTTTCAAACAAGAATGAGTTCATCGTCTCACTGCTTGCAACAATATTATCGATAAAATGCATGAAGAGAGAACAGAACATAGGCCAACTTAATGTTAAATTGTTTTATATATTAATAAGAAAAGTGTTCTGAAAAGGATTCCATTCACTGCCCTCCTCAATATCAGCCCATAATTATACCTACCTTCATCTCCAAATATTCCTTCACAGCCAGCACTTCGTTGGTCCTCTGCTCAATCAGCCCCAGGTACATCATCACATTGCTGTCTGTGATGCCCACACCAGCCCCCAGCATCTCCCGTATTGGCTTGTCATCACAGCCAGTACTGCTGAACATGGCACCTATCTGCTGACGCAAATTCTCCATGGACTTGTTCACCTCCTTCAGCCTTTGCTGAGATTTCTCCGTTTGAGCTGTGGCTTTCTGGATGCTAATCTGAATTTTTTTAAAATTAATAATAATAAATAACAACAAAATTACACTTGCACTCATTATACATGATGCACGGGCCCAAGATTTTTAATAACAAACCCATTCATAAATTTTCTATTTTTATAAAATGATAAAAGTTAAGTAAATAAAAATACACACGATAAATTGAAAGAGAAAATAAATAATTATGTAATAAATAGTTTATTGCATATCAAAGTTCACAACCTGTGCCTCTTAACACTGACCTGCAGTTCTTTAAGCATCTTCTCTCTGCTGTTATCCACAGTGGCCTCCTCACTCTTGAACCTATTGATGTCCTCCTTGATGGCACTGATCTCTTCATTCAGCAACTCAACTTCATGGTTCACCTCATTGGCATAGTTAAACAGTGCGAAGTTCTCACCCTCTTTCTCAATGAACTGTTTCACTATCACATCTATGTCCTGCTCTCCTGTGGCAGTTTTGATGCGTTCAAAAGCTTCCTCGTAGGTTTTGATCTTTTCTTGATTCTGAGCAATGGCCTTATCAGCATCCAATCCTAGCAAACAGAGTTGAAAGTCATTGAGGCAAATGTGCTGGTAATCTGGGTATTAAAATTATTGTCGAAATTAATTTAGGGATAATATTATATGTCAGAAATAAAAGGGAAAAGGAAAAAAAAAACAACTAAAGAAAGAAAATGAATTTTAAAAAATGAATTAATAACAACTAAAATTTACCATCATATTAGGAGCCTGCATAATAGCACCATCTGGTTTTTCAGATTCTTGCAGACAATCTTGTCAACTGGAGACTGCCTCATACCTGTGACAGTCATTCATGTCATTGTGCCATTAACCAACTTTTTGGGATTTATATTTCCCACACAAAATGCACTAAAATGGCCCATCCCAAATGATACTGAAAAGTTTGCATGGCTAGCCCAAATAAAATCCTGTTTCCATAATAGTTCTATTTAAAAAAATAGTCCAAGTGACAAAAGCAGTGCTAGTTAACAAGACTGTCAGCACTGAACTTTGAAGTTGTGGTACATACATGTAATACACCCTGAAAAACACTCCCTGAATCTCCTACAAACAGCTTTTACTCATATACAATTGCACAGGATGAATTCAATGCATGTGTCCAGTATAAGTTATCATTATGTTCACCTTTGCTCACAGTGTTTTCCCATTCCTTAAATTTGTTTAGGATTTGTGTGGAGGTTTTCTGTGCCTGCTGCATAACTCCCAACACATCACTCACAAACACATCACAAGCTATAAATAATTATAATAATACATTGAACTAAAAAATATTATCCTCAGCAACCTATAACAAATACTATACTAAGTCTTGTGTGTTGAATTTGTGACATATTGCATAAAGCTGAAAAAATTTGAAAGAGACATTACTTTATTTTGAACTTGTGACGAAAAAATATGTTATATATTTTATATATAGGCTGCTGAGGAATAATATGGATGACCAAGCAAAAGAACAAAAAAGGTAAACAAGACAGCAAAGCTGGTACATGAACAGACATTGACCAAAATTATTGAAGAAACAGATCGTAAACATTCCTGCTTATATAGACAAAAGAGAAATTTTCTTCAACAATTTCAGCAATTTTCACATAAACAACAAGGCTAATGAAAACATCTCTGTAAACTTCTGTATTAAAACATGTTTTTATAAAGCACAAGTCCTGCATTAAAAAGAAACAGACATGTTCTGAATATATGCAGACATTTCATAATTTCATAATGTCTGTGCATAAATAGTAAGTTAACAGAAGCAATATTAAAGTGGTTACGAAAAAAGAACAAGAATAAAGATCAACAAGAAATACATAACTACCAGTAAATCATGAAATGGGTAAAAAAAAACAAAAAAAGAATTCTACATATATACTAATCTTAAACATACGTCACATATTTGTAGATATTGATATATTAATTGGTTTCATATCTTTTACTCAGATTTTTTTTTTTCAATCATTCTAAAACTCTTCACCATTTGACCTTACTCCCTTACCCATCTTCTTTTTCTTAGCCATTTCCATCAGTTTGTACTCCATCCTGTCGTGGTCCTTAATTGTCATGAACTCCCTCAGACTCTCATCATTCTTGATCATTCTCTGCAAGTCCTTCATCTCCACATGGTAGTGAGCCTCATCTCTCTCTGTGCGCTCCTGGAGACTCAGCATCTTATTGTTAGCATCATCTCTGCAATAATTGCACAAAAAAACTTTCAAATTCTCAGGTGTGGTATTGTTCAATGAAACAACAGCATCATCTCTGCATAAAGAGTCAATGTGTTTATTTTACCTTAAAAGGTAACATATTTTATACCCATATTTGTTAATTGGTCTATTGTCGTATTGAGTATTTTGTATGTACTAGCATGTGTTTTTGTGTCAGGTGTACCAGAATACAAGTGCAGTCAGAGCTGAATCTACCTGGACAGGGTGACAGCATTACCAATGTTCATAATGCAAATACCATGCTGACCACACACTGATTGACATTTTTATGTACATATAACATCACAAAATTTCCAAACTACCTGCTATCATAAGCAGCAGTTGCTTCTGCTATTATCTCCATTACTTTATCTTTGGACTGCTGCAGTTCTGCAGACAACTTCTTGTGTAAATTATCAAACACGGCTCTCTCTTGCCTCAAGTGGTCTATTTCTTCACGCAGTTTGGCATTTGTAGCAAGCTGCTTGTTTAGATTCACCATGGCCTAAATTGAAAAAATGAACAATTGAAAGGATCTTTTTTATGTCTTAAATATCCTTGGATACTACGTGTACACTTTGATCTGAGCTAAAAGGTCAAGAAAAGATCATTTCTCTTAAACCATAATTATTATAATTACTCCACTTAAACAATGAAGATACACACCAGACACACTTATTCAGTGCATATATCTAAGATCAGACATTTTGACAAAAATTCATTGACATACCAGTATATTGGTCAAGAGCTTACAATATGAGTGATTTTTTTCCTGCTTTTTTACAACGCAACAATTAAAAGTGTTAAATGTGGTAACTTGATTCAATAACAATACAATCTTCTTTGCCACCGAAAGAAAAGTATATTAAAGTTCTACATCAAAAAAAAAAAAAAAAAAGAAAAATATCATGTTGACTAAAATATATCTTTTTGAACAAATTATAGGGAAAAGCCACAAAATAAAGGTTAAATTAAACCAGCCTTGTCAAGTCTGTTTTCCAATACTCTCAGTCTTTTGCTTGTCGCATTGGCCTTGGTGGCGCTGTTGTACAATCCACCCATAGTCATTCTCTGGTGACAGATCTTTTCTTCCATTGCACGAATCTAACAGAAAAAAATCTCAGTATTAGTAGTCATATTATTTCTTTGAATATATCATGCAGTAGAGAGAAGAACGGATAAGATTTAAATCTGTAAGAAAGGAAAACAAAGCAAAAGATAAATATGCACTGAACTACATGTAGTGTTTTTATTGGATGAATCAAGTTAAAACTTTCGCATTAAAAATGGCACAGTCATTTTTTTTTCCTCAGATATAAATTGTTGGCTGTGAAAAAAAAAACCCATGATATGCCTACCTCTTGCTTGTTTCTTACTTGTGTCTCTAAATACAAAGTGTTTGATAGACATCCCCAGTGACTCAAAAATTATCAGACATTCACAAGAGTTTTTCAAGGGAAATTATTTTAAATCGAACATGTACAGTTGTAAACATATAAATGCATTTATTTACGTGAAATAATTTTTTTACATTTCCTTTGATGATGATGATGATGATGATGATGAAGATATCCTATGATTGGAGTATCTAATGGAAATTACATGAAAGGCATTTTTTCTCACATGAATATCAAAGTATTTTGGCACAACAGAAATAACTTAGTGATTTTACTAATTTATTATAACTGTAAAATAAGTTAATGAAATTTAGCAGTGGCAGTGCCCACTTACAAATAAAATGAAAAGAAATAATAATAATAATAATAATAATAATAATAATAATAATAATAATAATAATAAAGCAAATACAATAAAAATGAAAAACCTGCAAACCTGACCTGTGCATCCATTTGAGCTATCTTTAATTTTTCACCATCAACAAGTGCTTTGTAATCATCAGTGCTCTGAATGAGAAGTTGTAGCTGTTCAGTGTTGTACATATCTTGTGCACATTTCTTATCACTCAAAGCCTGCATCAGATCCTTATTGATCTCTTCATTTTCTTTGGTGAGGGCATTGATTTCTGCACTGTTTAATAGAAATCAAATGTTAGTGCTGTTACCAACACTTTTAATTACTGAAGAAGCATGTAATTAATACAAGAAAGAGGACAAACAGTGGCCCTTCATGTATGCCCCAGTATCTGCACATTATGTTCAGTTTTTTGGGAAGGATATTTAACAAGCTCCAATTTTCAGAAAATGGATGGTTTTGTCTTTAAGTCATTCCATCTGTAAAACGATAAATAATGATTGTAACAAAGAAAAGAATGAGTTTGTTCCAACTAATGGAACATCACGTCAGGATTTACATTGAGCTTACACATGTAAAAACTACAGAAATAGTGAACTTAATTTTTAGTGGTGTATGAAACAAAAATTCTTATTTACTTTTGCTTTTTGATAATGAATACTGATTTTTCTTGATATGCCTTGCGATCTCCTTCCATAATCCGCAGTTGTCTCTGCAGTCGTGCCAGCTCCATCTCCTGCAAACTTTCCTCGCAGAAATCATCTTCCTCCTCCGTGACGCGCTTTCCTGTAGCTTTCAGCATAATGAGAACTCTGCAAAAGACACATTGTCTTACGGTACCTGCTATTTTTGCAGTTAAGCATTTAATTAATCTCTTTAATTTGACCGACGCTTTTTTTCTTATCAAGATATCATAACAATAACGGACCCAAGGCTGAGACATCGTAAATTCGTCTGCTACGGCTGCCCAAACACAAAACACTCGATTACTTTGGACGATCTAACTAAAGTTAACATTGTTGAAGCTTTTAATTCCTCACCTTAAATGAGAATATAGAGTGTATATTCGGTTTAGAGAATAGCACAGTAGACGAAAAACCGTGTTTCACGTTCAAACGAAAGAAACAATAAATATTACAAACGTGCGCACGGTCTAATCGTCGCATCAAACATGGCCACATTGTGACGTCATTCTAATTTGAAAACGAGACCAAATTTCGTTTACCAGTATGTGTCCTACTGGTTTACGTATTTCAAATTAGCCCCCTCATTTCCACAGTTTTTTAAACAGTGCTTCATGTGCTATGAGTATATTTGGATATTTCGCATTCATTGCTGCGTTTTACGGGTACAATTGTAACGGTTGAATATTATGAGGAGTGAAAATTTGGACCTTCATCTATGCAGCATTTTTAACTTGGACATCACACGTTATTTCATTTTATAGCAGCATTTTGCCAGTTTAGTTATTCATAACAAACACAGCTATATTCCTCATCTGATGAGACATTTATTCGTGTTAAATATTGCAAAAAACACTTTCAACAGTGATTCTGAAAACTTGACATTGTGATACATGAGTGATCGTCAAACTGGTACAAAGCATGAGCTTCACCTGCAAAATGGGATTTCTACTGAGCATAATGAACACTGTACAGCACCAATTTTACACCTATCACATTCATACATATATCACTTTAACAACTGTTTATGATGTAAATTAATGCTTTTCTCATCTGGTGATTAAACCTAGTCATGGTTAATTTAAAAGGTGAAATTATTACATATCCATGTATGTACATATACTCTGAACTTTTAAATAGTCAAACAATGTACATTCAAGCAACATGTACAATAACATAAAACTACAAAAATAATACCTTATCAATACAATACTTTATTTTTGGTACAGTCTTAAGTGGAAGAGTAAACAGAAATAAGGGAGGGGGATTTCATAGCACACAAACAGTTAATAACTATTTTTTCAAATGATATATTAATTTTTCCAATTTCTTTGACATTGTCAAAGAAAAAACTGCCAACTTGGAGAAAGATAGAGTTAACAATCATATATAAACTGGATACATAGAAAATTGAAGCATTTATATATATATATGATATTCATTAGATAAACATACATACTTTTTGGAAAAAAATACCCAATATTATATGAACAGTTGCCTGAAATTGTAGCCATGATGCTAATCATTAACAAAATGAAATATAATAATTGGAGCTAAAAATAATATTGTAATTTATATGAACATTTTTAATTCACATAACTCAGAATATGTAAAAATTCTTTATTATCTATTGTTTTAAAAGAAAACATTCCACTCTTTCAAGTCATGATTGTTAGCACAACTGAGAGACAGACTAAAAGATGGATCAAAAGTAACTTCCACCAGAGCAATACTGACCAAAATCCTCAATTAAAATATAAAAAGTCCTATTATTTTCATAACTAATTACAATGTGCACATATTAAACATCAAGCAGCAAAATCTGCCAAATGTACAGTACTTCAACTAACTGACATGTAAATTTGATGAAGATCATAAAACCTTGATAAGAATAGAAGTATAGAAGGTTAAGACTATTTAAATAAAAAAATATCTTAATCAATAAACTAATTGGACTAGTGTTCTACCATGAAAGATCATTAAAAATGGGGTGATCAAAAAGTGCACAGAATGATGTGACAGACATAAGGGATGGCTAAAAAACAGCCAAAAGTGCCTGTCCATAAACAGTGCATCCCCCATGGATCGCATTTAATCGCCATGTTTTTATAACTATACTATTACCAATGCTAAGAATTAAGTACTAAATTCATGGCAAAATTTATAAATGTAACTTATATCAATCTTGACCTTTTAGTACAGACCCCTTTCATATCTCTCACTTTTTTTTCACATCCTTAATTTAACAAAAAGAATTTGCTTTTAGCATAAATTAGTGTTTACACTGCAAGTATTTTTGAAAGATCCTTATTGATTGTACTGAACAAGTTACTAATAACAACTCAAACTATGCAATGAAATCAATATTACATAAAAAGAATATCATTATTCACTTCTTTACACATTTTCATTATTGAACAGACAAAACAAATTAGTGACGAAACAACCATCGAAAATATACTCTGTAACAACATAACACCGAGTCCAGAACTTTTTTTAATGTGAGAGTATGTTTCTCAGTTCCTGAATGAAGCATGATTTACTAAAAGCTTTATGTAAAACTCCATGTAAAACTTCTTGGCTCATCACTTGGTTTGGGCTACAAACAAACATATTTGCTGATTTTCCATGTACAATTCTTATAAATAGTCTCTTTCCTAAAATCATTGTGTCTGTAATCAACTTGTCAATCCATCAAAATGGCTGTCTATAATTCCTGCATCTCACAACCATAGTTAAACTTTTATCAATGTTGTGTTCCTTTCGTTCCAGGAGATGACCTTAACCCACATTCATAAGGTCAGAGTTTTCTCCCTGAAAGTGTGGGTAGGAAAATTTGGTTTTATCCCAAAAGGAAGTCAAACAATCCAACCTCAGAGTTTTCAACCATCTCAACCACTAAACAGCTGAACTTAATCACCAGTCAGATTCCAATCCCATAGGATGCTAGGTCTTTCTGCAACTCCTCTAAACCTAGACCCCAGTCTCAAAACCTCTATTCTTCCCCCTTGGTGATGCTCCCCTGGCTCGAACTTTACCCACCCCTAGCTGCCCTGCATCCACCACAGTGTTCCCAGACTGACTGACCCCTATGGCCGGCATAGTGCTGTCCTCTGGAATCTCTAATGCTGGCTGGTTGGGGAATGATGACATCCTGCGAGCTGCCTGCTTCTTCCCTGATGTCTTCATCTGGCCTGGCAACATGAAGCAACTCTTGCGAATAAACATACGTGCATTACCCACTGCAGGGCGAGAAGCTCCGTGTAGGATCAGGTCACTGAGATGTGCAGCATAACCATCTGCCAGGATCTGAAATACCATGGTTAAGTTGAGGATAATTTGATATATTTTTCTAAATATTGATGCTATGAACTGACTATCATATTATAGTTAAGAGAAAATGTTTTCTTTTAAAAAAACTAAACAAATAATGTTCTGCCTAAGCCAACATCATAAACAAGCATCATTTTCCCCCCAACTTTTTTGCAGCTCAGAGATGGCTGCCAAAATAAAATATTTGTGATTGGGGCAACATACCTGGGCCTGTTGGTAATACTTTTTTGCCACTTTGCCAACAATATATATCTGTTCTGGCTTGCAGCCCACTGCCTGATAAACTGCAATGTCTTTACTGGAGCCATATGCTGCATGGATGGAGATCTCTGCCTACACATCAAAACATATAAAATAAAATTCTTACTGTATGAATATCTCTGCTTAGGGAGTTAAGGTTCATGTTTGAAACAAATACCGTATGTATCCTTGGACTTGCCATTGTCCATCTACATAGATTTTACACAAAATAATTTTTAGCAATATTTTTTCTTCTGATTAAAATTTTTCTCACTGTTATGACATAACTGGAAATGTTCTGTCGAAATCTACAGTCAAAACCAATGGGGAAAAACCAACAAGGAATACTTCCCAATCTAATCCCTACCTCACTGACAAGATTTTTTAGATACTGAGTCTTCTGCCTGAGAGGGTCAGCAGAAAGCCCATCCATGAAGGAGACCATCCCATGGGGGAAGTTGTGCTGTGCTAGCCATGACACCACTCTCTTCTGCTGCATGTCTGGCCTGGCTGACACATAGATTATCAAGTAGCCTAGATCCTGCCAATGCCTGGAATACCGAGTACAAATATGAAAGGTCCTGGGTGTTATTGCTTTGGATGTGGATATAAAGTTGAATGGCAGAGACAGTTATAATCAAGTGTATTCAATGTAAATTGTTCATCGGGAAGGTACCTTAAGCATTAGCTTAAACTATTATAATAAAGGAATTTTCATATGTCTTAATGTTGATTAAATAGTTATATCAGTTCCAAACAAGAAAACAAGTTCTCAAACATTTTCCTCTGTGGGTCTTAATGTGCATTTCAAAGTGCTGTGTACATTACCTGACTACATCTACAGCTCCAGCCCTGACTTTGGGGTCTTTTCCCATGATTGACACACTGGCTGTAAAAGAGCCATCAATACTGAATACTACAGCTTCTGTCTTTGGTGGGAGAACTGCCAGGTAGAAGTCTGCACAAGTATGGTCACCTCTGGAATTACAGTTAAAATAATGAAAATTTTTCATGCAAAGGAAAGCAATTCAGCAAAATAAAACATAACAGAAAAGTTAATTTCAAACCCATCCATTTTTAACAGGTTTCTAAACAGACCAAGAGGTTTTTAAGAGAGACTAAAAAAAATTAAGCCAGTTAATTATGAAAACTAAAAGGGAAGAAATACACAAAGAGGTGAAATACATCTCAGGCATTCTTTATACAGCCTTTAAAAAAGTCTCAATAAGCACAGTGTCACATCAAACACCCCATTTCCATAGATTAGATAGACCTACTTTAGATCGACCTAACTCCCTGGGGGTTCACGCTAAATAGCTGTCAGCCGGGCGGACGCGAAAGTTAATTACACCCTTACAGCTTGTAGTAGGCGGGACGGACATTTAAGTCTGATTATCTGAAAGTAATCTAGTGAGACTCCCCGCGGGGATAGATCGATCTAAAATCTATGGGAATAGAGCCAAACTAACTTACAGGCATGTATAACATGGTGAGTTTATTAGAAGTGACATTGTACTTGATGAAACAGTTATGTCACATCTAGTAGACTCACAATGTCATATGTTTCTGTGAGTGCGATAGAACTTGATGAGAATCCATCTTAATATATAGAAGGAGAATGCATCAGGCATGCCACTGTATGATGTGGTAGATGTGATTATGTACAGGATGGGACATGGCACACCTACTACACAGGAAGGCAAGAAGATCACATACCTGACTACCATTTTAACAGGATACATTCCCTGGCTGAGACGTTTGTCCTCAGGAATTTTAAATGAGACTCTTCCATGGCTGTCTGTTATCTCAGTGCCAAAGTACAGCCACTCTCCTGAAGGTGGCTGTGTCATCACATGGATGTCAACCTTAACAGACATATTCATATTGTACATAAAACAGACAATAAATTAGAAAGTAATACCTTAAGATACAGTTGAATTTATTATCAACTTCTTACACCATCATATGTCCCCTTTTGATTTGATTTGTCAACAAATCTTATGAAATGTTTTTTTTTTCCAAAATTAGAATAATAATATCAACATAGACAAACTAAAATCTTTGCATAACTCAAATAATTGTTATGGTGCCACTGTGTCCAACTTATCTGGGGTCTACTATATTTGATCCACTTTACAGAAAAAGTTATATTTCTGAAAAAGTCTGAAGCTGCCTACACATTTATCAATAAGGACAATATACTGCCTAAATTTAGTATTTATCTGGATCATCTTAAAAACAGAAGAACTCTTATCTTACTTTTTCCCTTGACAATTGTACAATGTCTAAGGGTCCATACATAAACCTCGCAGCAAGAACCTGAGGCCTATCTTCTTGAACTATAGTGTCATTACCACGGTGATTTGGACCTACATTCTGCAATGGAAAAAATAGCAATCATCAATAAATTTAAAAGAAACATGTAACCAGCTCAACAAAATCTTAAAATCACTTAGTATGGAATTCATATGTCCCTTAAAATGACCTCTTCATAACTGTTTTCAGGTAAAACTTAATAATATTATAATAATAACAATTAATTAATTTCAAGTCTAAAATCCATTTACACTGTTCGAGTGACTTTACACAAAACAAATACTTAAGAACACAATGACCAAGATATGTACAAAAAATTTAAAGTAAAACCGAGATTTTAACTCTCACATAAAACCATTTACAATTTTAATTGTAATCTTGAAAGATGATCAATAATAACTTACTCTGACTTTGATAGTAGTTCTCCGGTGTAACCACTTCTCTCTAGGCTGTGGAGGTCTAAATATTGAAGCATCCTTTGTTGTCTCAGACGCTGCATACATGTCATCTTGGCGCACAATCTAAGGGAAAAATTTCCTGCATGAATGCAACTTTAAAGGTTGGTAAGAATTTCCTTATGCTCAAAACTTTGACAAAATTAAATCAGTTGCACAATTATTTGTTATGAGCTAGCAGGCCCGTAGCCAGGGGGGGTTCGGGGGGTTCAAAAGAACCCCCCTTTTTGCTCTGGGTAAAATTTGACCTAGGTACATGGGGATTATATGGTAAAAGGTCCACTTTTTCAAAAAAAGAACCCCCCCCCCTTTGAAATTGCTGGCTACGGGCCTGGCCCAGTTTAAACAGAAAATTGAATGTCACAATATATTCCAGCTGAATCAATGTAATGTAATGTTAATCAATATAATGTAATTTAATATGATAGTTACATCAAGGTAACATAATTCTGTATTATGCTATAGCTGTACCTGTCTAAGAATAAAAGCCACAACATCTGTGGACTCCCAGTAGCTGGAGTGGAATAAGTGAGGTAGAGCATTGACAGGGAAACTGTTCAATGCTTCAGGACAGTAGAGAGCATAGTCTAGACGCTTGCTGCCCCACCACTTGCTCACAACTGGAAATATATGAGAAAAATGTAATATATATAATCATATTTATAGTACCTGATAGTGGAAAGTTTGAGTTTATATCTTAATTAAAGACTCTTGATTGACACTGTATAATTTACCTTTACTCATGAGGTTATATTAGTTTTATAACAATTATTGTACCAAGCAATGGTTTCTGTTATGGATCTGGGTATCACACTTTAACACACCAATTAAATTATTTCTGTGCAGGATTTGTTACAGTATTTTGATATAACCAACAGCATTTCATCGCAAAAAGAGATCAGTTCTGTTAAAGCAAAGCACTCCATATTCAAAGCAATCAGCAGTAGCTCCACCAGATTCTACATATTCTAAAATACTATAAGCCTCTATACATATTTTGTGTTGTACTTTGAATGTGCTATCAATATAATTGTGACTGTTTTAGGTGCATCAGAGTGTTTAAGTGTGTCAAGTGTCACAGGCTTCATGATTTGTAGATCCTTGTGGTATTTGTGTTACACCACAAAGACCAGTATAGTTTACCTGACGCTATAGAAGAGATGACCGGGTCAGCCTGGCCAGAAAGCTGACTGACCATACTTATGTTGCTTTCACGCCTGTCCATGGGGGCTCCTCTTGGAGAGCTAACAGTGCCCTCTTGTGCCAAAAACACTGAACTCTGGGTCTGCACTGTCTCCACTACAGTAGAGTGAATGCAGTATAAATGTGTGAAGCACCAAGTACTTACAGTTAGAAATTCACTTTTTTTACTTGCCATATATGAATAATTATCAAATACTGGGTTATACTTACAGAATGATTTCATCCAAGATGCAAGAAATAGGTGGCTATACTGAAAAGCACTAGCCTCTTGCCAGCAAGGCAGATTGTACTTCTAACCCAGAGTACTATATTGCTAGTAAGCCAGATTGAATTTCTAACCAAGAGTACTATATTTATGCAAGACAGCAGATATCTTCACCACTCAGACATCATTAGTGATTACAACACTACAAAATTGTGAGTCAAAAGGAGCACCGTTTGAATTTTACTCCTTTTTTTCCTTTAAACTGTTTCCCCTTATGAAAAAGCAAAGGTGAAACCTGTAATTAGGAAAACGTGCAAAAATATTACTAAAAGTTTGAAATCAGGGCTTATAGTTAGCAAACAACTTCAAAGCAATGCTTAGTGATCACACGATAGTGATTTTTCCATGCTCACCAACATGAAGAGACTGTCCATCACCCAGTGGAAATTTGGAATATCGAGATATCTTTACAGGGGGCACCTGTCTAAATCTGTCGTCTAGCAGCGGCTCTAACCTTGCTGCAGATGGATCTGATGAATGGAAAAGGTTGTACAGCTGGAGACAGGAAGGCTTCAGAGGAGGAACTGGAATAGAATAATGCAGAAATGATGATATAAACTGTTTTTCACTTTCATTTTTCTATATGTGCTTTTGACAAGTTTATATTTTATTATAGTTCACATTCTGCACTTTATCAACCTTTTGAGCTAAATGAGCTTAACATTATTTTCAAGATTTAAAAACTTTTCTCATTTGCATCAAAAATATCAACTTCACAGTCATATCTTACACACCAGTTTACCCTGTGCATCATATCAGACACATCCAAAAAAAAACACACCTAACACGCAACACACCTGGTTTACCACCCCACCCACATGCTGTAACAGCTTTATCTTACTGTGTTTCTCATCCCAGCTGTTTATCCGCCTATATGCAAGTACCAAAGCTAAAGGAGAACCAAACAAGAAGAAATCAGTCACTTCAAATTCTAATTTAAGGTCATTGTTTCCCTCTGTCTGACTGCTCCCTGTACTGATCCGCCTTGTAGGTGGCAGTGATAAATGTCTCATGACAGGCTTATGCTGCAATGGTTTATCCTCATTACTCGATATACCACGATTGTCACTTTGTGCCCGCTTATATGTTGCTCTGGGATCATCGGTAGTTAGGTCAGGGTTACTAGAACTGAGTCTCCTATCGGGTTCTACATTTAATTTCTGTACAGGTTCGTCATCCCCTTCAGTTAGACTGGAGTGGCTTCCGTGACGACTGTTTGTGCGACTAAGTAGTGATTGTGAAGCATAACATAAAGCATCATAGCCAAAGATGCCACCAGAACAGTCTCCTATCATGCACACCTGAAAATAGAAATCAAATTAAATTATACAATTACATAAAATTATATTTAAAAATACCCCATAAAATTATGTATGATATTTTATAGATCATTATAATAAATGTATATAACTAATATAGAGGTATGGAGGATAGTTAATTATGGGATCATTATCTTTCTTTGTCATGCAGAGGTCCTCACAGACCTCAAGGTCTTTAAATATGCAGTCTGCAAAGTTAGCGACAATTTAAAGCAAATCTTATGGAATACTGGGTGTTGGATCAACAAAAAACTAGAGGATCAGAGAGGCGATACCGCCTCCTGGTATTGTACCACCAGCTGGAGAAAGTGCATTCGTATGGGAAGGAAAAAGAAGGGGGAGGGGTTGACAAGCTGTATGAAATGCAGTAAACAAGGGTTATCATTTTTTATAGATAATTATTATTTTTTTAAATCAGGTGGGGAAAAATAAAAGGTCAAATACAAGGATGTAGTACCATTGTGAATGTAGGACTTCCTCTCTAACTGTGATGGAAACAATATTTCAAATTTTGTTTATATTTGGGTTAAGCCGTGCTGCCTTTTAATCTGTAGTTGACATTGGCCTACACGGGCAACATCGTATATTCTTTAATTTTGTGCTTGTTTGTATCATATATATTAATGAAAATTTAAAAATGGGTTGATGCAGCTGTTTTGACATTTAAAATAATTAGAATATCAAAACTGGGAGAGAAATTATAGTTAAGGAAATTGAATCCACCAAAAAAGTGAAAAGCTTGTTTGGGTAGTGCTGAAAAAAAAAGATAAACAACAAAATATAGTTGCCATTTTTAAGAAACTAAAAAGAGTTTGTATGCGATTGAAAAATATCTACAAATAAATTTTAAAATTTTGGGTATTTTGATATTGAAAAGGACAGTTATACAAATACTATCACATTGATGTTGAAAATGAAAAACAGTTTTTAAAGGATTGAATGTAACGGGTAACTGATACTAAAACTTCATTGAGCTTAAATGAAATGTGAGAGCAAATACTTCACATGTACAGCTGATCAAATGGGTACTAATGCCAAACTTATCATGCATTAAAGCAAGTATATCTATTCATTGTGATAATTAATTTGTTACACTTCATACAAATCGAGTATAGGTGGAGCTTGGATAACCAGAAACACATATTAATTAATTGTACTAGTTTCTTCCAGGCCTCATATCACCTCAAGAAATTAACTGAATTAATGACTCTTTCACCCATTAAATAGTTTTAGACTACACCTTTTAAAGACTTTTTGATCACAAATTTAACCTACTAATATGACCTACTTTTGTTACAACATCTGTTTGTCTTCCTAGTTTACAATACCATAAGCAGATGATTGCCTCTCCAACATTTAGAGGTGTCAAAGGGTACACTAGCCTGTTAGATCATATTTACGTACAAAATGTAAGCACTATAGAGACCGGTACACTGTGCACATATTACAGTGACCATGATCCTGTATACGCTATTATACCTATCAATGCATAGAATATTAAATATGTACATATTTGTAAAAAACAGTGTATATATGTAAGTATTGCTAATATGTATTATACGCAATTTAAAATATATTTCTTCAGAGATGTTAATTTGGATTAAGAGATGTTTTGGTTTTATTTCTATTATATATGAATATTCTAATATGTAAAATTTCCAATTTACAGTAAGACCCCATTTCCACAGATTTTAGATCGATCTATCCCCATGGGGAGTCTCACTAGATTACTGTCAGCTTAGCTGGCTTAAATGCCTGTCCTGCCTACTAAAAGCTGTAAGGGAATAATTAAATTCCGTGTGTGGTCTGCTAACTGCAGGGAGTTAGGTCGAACAAGTAAGATCGATCTTAATCTTTGGGAATGCGCTCTAAGATTGTCAGTATATCACTTCCTATTCAAGTTCAATGGTAACTATGGGTGTATCTCTGCTAGTTTTGATGATATAAGGACCGGAAAACTTGCAAAGTGAAGTTCATCATGAAAAGTAGGTCAAAGGTCAATATCAAGGTCACATGGACACCACCTCCAGTATTGTGCTTGACAAGCTGTACTTAATGCAAAAAAACAAGACGTCTCTAGTGTTAACAGTTGCACAATTACAGAGTTTTTAGTTTCGGCATCAAATGACTGCTTCTCCGGTGAAAATGCACCTATTGACCCCAAACCCATGAAGATGAAGGGAGTCCCTAAATAGTAGCCCTCACTGTAATATGAAAGCTTAGGTCTGTGTAGTTTCTGAAAATTGGCACAAACAATTCTTTTTTTGCAGAAAATTCCCATTTTTAGAAAATTTTGGCCTGTTTGACCTTGAAATAAAGGTCAAATGTCAAATCCAAGGGCATATTTGGAAACTCCATATATGACTTTTTTTCAGACCTCTATAGTAACTTTTTCCATAATTCCTTCAGTTTGGGAGATATTTAGCATCAAATTTTTAAAAATTTTGACAAGGGTGCATTTCAGTGAGCGCCACACCCAGACCAATGCACCAACTGATACAAAAATACCAGGGGGTTCAAGTTGAGATTATATGTGACCTAAATCCAAGAGATGGGGACACAGGTCCTTGCGGTCTAGGAGGAGAAGCGGTAACGGTGACTTGTTTCCGGCGCCCGACTGCGGAGCCGGCGGAGCCGCAGGAGCCGGCGGAGCTGTACGAGACGGGCCGGGACTAAAACCATGAGTACCGCCAGCGTATACGCTGGTGGTACTAATTATGAATTTTCAACATTACTACTCCAACCAAACAAGCAGAAATTGAGCAGTTGTTTTAAATTCTTTTCCATCAACTAAAGCTTTCATCTTCAGATTAGTATATTTTGATTTGAACAAGTAGTTCTTTTAGGTCTTCCAGCCTAATGGGCTAGAAAGTAAAAAGTGAAGACTGATATGTTAACTTTCACACGTCCATTATGATATTGTAATGTAATGTAATGTAATGTAATGTAATGTAATGTAATGATCAGTGGCACATACCTGTCCATTGAAGCCCTTCCCCTCCTCTGACCTAAGAAAGTCGTTGTAGACCTGGTTGGCTCTAGCAATCACCTGAATTACTTGGTCCTGGTAATCTGCATTGGACGTAGCAAACAGAGAAATGGCACCAAGGGGAAGATTGTCTGTCAGGTAAGGAGATGTGTCATCATTGCTGCGCTGACTGTCATAACCAAATGGGCTTAAGCTGGAAGTAGGAAGGAGATGAAAGTTTTCATTCTTACTTAAATTTTACACCAACAAATAGAAAATGTATCAGTGTGCAATTATAGCAAAAATCACTACTACCATATATGATTCTTAAAGAATTAAGCAAGTAGCCACTTCAGTGTATGTATACCTTGCTTATATATATATATATATATACACACACACACACACACACACAAAAGAAAACAATTTTATTTACACCTTATTACATTTTTAAACTGAAATTATTCAGTGTGTATAGTAAATGTCATTGTTTCACAGAGAATACCTGAAGAAAATGCCTTTCTAATACCTAAAAAAAGTATTTCTGAAAATTCTCATATTTGTTTCAAACTGACTGTATTCAAATACCTTTCTAAAATCTGCAAGGTTTCGGCACACAGGAGGGGACATCTAACAAGTCGTATAGCCAGATGACCATACATGGCGGGATAATGTGCTCTGATCACTTTATCAAAAGTCCCTCGTAGTGTGCTGATATCTGAACGCTGAGAGCCAAGCTCAAACTGCCCAGAATCTAGGATGCTGCCTGGAAAACAATAGAGACACACTGCACTTATACTATTTATAAACTGTCTAATCTACCCAAATAATAAAAGGTGTAGATCTAGATGTTTATACATACTGTACAAAAATAACATGATAAGCAAAAGCAGACAATGAAGCAAAAATTTCACATCAATCTCTAAATGGCGCAATGAACAGATAATCCATTTGCAACATTTTGATACAGAGAGGGTAATTTTTACTTCAATTGACAGATGTCAATCGGGGTGACACTTACCTCCATGGAGCACCAGAAAGAGAACATTTGTGTTGCACACAGGTGATGGTGATAACTTGGAGGATGGAGTGTTCGGAGGGGAATGGTCAGACCTCTTAGGTCTCGATTTCATGGACTGGAATTGCTCTAGGCGACGACTAAATGTGGAATCTGTACCTAGGTAATAAATGCACACAAAAAGAGCATTACGATTAGGTCATATATTATAGAAGGCAATCTAAGTTACATATAGCCATGTCATTACCTTATTTTTGATATTTGTACTTCTGCCACCTTACACTACAAACTACTACGTTACCTTAAATGCTACCTGTTAATGTCAAACTTTTCTGAAAGGCCAAATGTCACATATAATACCAAATGATCCTATGTACTGTAACACATGAACCAGGTGTTGCAGGATGTTATCAAATAATACCAGCACTCTTACTTTCTCCTAGAGTATCAGCATCCTCAGCTTCATGGATCATCTGACAGTCTATACTGTCCAAGTATTCCTCTTCCAGGATTTCATCAGGGGCTAGTTTGCCAGCATGGTCACCAGATGAGAGGGCCTCCATACTACTGGTCCTCACAACACCAGAGACTGCCGTGTTGGCATCCTCTGCAAATTCCTCTGAAACCAGAATAAGTGCAATGTGATCACATCAGATATGTAAATCTATATCATTGCACTTCTTATCATTTTAGATTTTATATAATATTTTTATATCTTATATTTTATTTCATATTATATTCAAGATGGGGCAGATATATAACAAAGCAATAAAATCTGCACGGCAAATGATTCTAGTAACTTTAAATGTGTTGTTCAAAGCAAGATGCCTTGAAAATGTAATCTGGTTGACTGCTTGACTGTTATTTTCATGGACTTAAGTTTTAGGCTTCGTTCACATGCAATGTCTATTTTCTAAATTCTATTTTCTATTTGCGGTATGTCTTATGATCACGGTCTGTGGCCTGAATATCCCGGCATAATTACTGGCAGCGCGAGCCAGTTAATATAAGTTACTATAAGTAACTGGCTCGCGCTGCCAGTAATTACGCGGCGGGATATTCAGGGCACAGACCGTGATCATAAGATAGCGCAAATAGAAAATAGAAAATAGACATTGCATGTGAACGAAGCCTTATATGCCCTGGATTAAGTCACATAAATATGGCACATCAATTATCACAGTAACTCACAAAATGTAACCTTAAAAATAATGACTTTCTCACTTGACAGCAGTAAGTGGTGATAACAAGTGCAAAGAAGCATACCTTTATTACCAAGCTGCACAATGTGGGTTTTTTTAATTACCTGTTCTTACAAATATAGTTATCTTTTAAATTTACAAATTGAGAGAAGATATGGACTGAAATACTTCCCAGTTTGCTGTAAATGCACACTGCAAAAATTCTGCAGAAATGGCTTAATGGTGCTACAGGGCTAAAGATGATAAGAACACCATTATTCTTGAATTACTGAATCCAGACATGCCCTGCCTCAATTACTGAGCATTTCCAGGAATACAGCTTGATGTTCCAGGGGTATATCTCATTTATCAACTTGTGTAAATTAATTTCCCCCTCTTTGAATGTCGATCCTGCTTTGTCTGTTTTATTTATTACTCTTATTTTCATAAGACAGATCATGGCTGTGTCATTGTGATGCATGCTTTTTAACCTAGCAAATATTGTCACTTTAACATTGAAATGGCCCTTTGTGTTTTGTAAAAAAAAACATAGATTTATTGCTGGTGGTATAAAAAAACTTAAAAACACTAACACTACTACATACGTGTGTATTATGTTAATGAACAACATACAGAAACTGTGCTGTAACACAAATATAATC
>NW_019773825.1:0-85745 GCF_001039355.2 Lingula anatina
AAAGGACCGTGCCCATAGTGCTCTTTCCAATAATCAGTGGTACCCTCAAGCTTAAGGTTAAACTTACCTGCATAGCTCCTCCTCCCCAGCTGACTGATTTATGCAATTTATTTACTCCGGATGACTTTTTATTTTTACAATGAATAACAAGATAATAAATTATGTGTACAACACAAAGTGAAGAAAACAAAAACATTTTTGCACTCTTCTGCTGTATGACTTAAAAAAAAAACGCAAGATAAAAGAAGCTTCCCTAAGTTTCTCTATAAGAAAGGAGATGTTTATCAACCATGCCCAGTGGGCCCTTTCTATGTAACAATAAATTATAGCTTTAGATTTAAAACTTACGTGCATAGCTGCCCCATCTCCTGACCAGCCCATAAATATCCAGTCCAGAGAGCTGGTTTCTGAGTCCTTGGGTAAAAAGTGTGGCTTCTGATAATGCTTCCTCAGCTTTTTGGCAACATCAGCAACACAATTACTCCTACAGAGAATGAAGAAAGTAACAGCATTTAAAAAGTACTGTAGTACTTGTATTTATTTGCAATGGAGTGTGTGTGTGCGCGCTTGTGTGTTCCACATATAAATTTATGCACCAGCATTGGTATAACAAATTTTTATTAAAACCCAGTCTTCGTTTAATTCAGAAGTGACCCCCTTACCAGCCAATATACCAGTGTTCCTGTCCTTCCTCATAATTTGCCCTCTCTTTGGACATATTAAACATTTCCTCCAGTGAAGAAAACCTTGACTGGTACGAAAAGAACTGACATTCATTTTCTGTTATCTCAAATGCATCTGGGGTTTCTGTGTATAACTCCTTGAAGTAGTCAAAAGAAAACACCTCAAATGCCGTCCAGTTCCCCGTCTCTCCTCTCACTAACGCTGGTCTGCCCGTGTAAGCGTATTTTTCAACAAATTCTTCCTCACTTAGGTTGTTTATGATGGGGACTTCACTCAAGCCACGGCATATACCGCAATCTGCAAGAGGTCTGGCAATCTCCCCTAGTATTGCACTGTTTTCTACCAAACACCTGCTTGTATAAAATTCGTCTAAGACATCTTGATAAGTAAAGGGGCAGTTGTAATATATGATCCCCAGTACAACGAAAACAGCGCTAGCGATGAATAACTTCCTGGATCCAAACAAAGTGAATCTCTTCGTAGAACCTTTGTTGGCATGTTTTAAAAACACCTCACGGAGGTAGCTATCGTATACTCCATCTTCCAGAGCTTGTTTTCGAAGCTGTAGGAACTTTTCTGTCAGTTCTTTCTTCGATCGAAGAGAGCTATCTGACTCCGTTTTGGTAGCCATTAATGTAAACACTAGAGACATGCACGCCCGTCCTTTCTTGCCTCCACATTAGAAGAGTAGCGCAACTTCTTCCTGTCGTTTGAATGTACATAAATTCCTCATTTTCTCCCTCTTATGTCATTAGAACCGGGGGGCAAAGAATCAATATCAAACTTCAGCAAAAAGAAAGTGTTTTTATTAGGGAACAGTTTCATTAGCTCAATACATTTTTAAAACATGATTCTTCTTTTTTAATCAAAAATTATAAAAGTGGCTAACAGCTGCAAAAACAGAATATTGGAGGTAATGCCTTACTACTTCTGGTAGCTCTTAATAAGAATATTATCAGTGTTTCACATTTCTTAACAAATTTTAACAAAAAGAATGGTATGGAAGTAGATATTAAATTTTTAAATCTAATGAAAAAAAAACATATTAGTCATGCACAAGCAGTTGAAAGCTCCTGAGTAAATTGGATTTTCTCTTTTCCTCTTTTCTTTTTCTTCTAGGACAAGTGACACCTTTTCAAGCAAAAAAAAAAAAAAAAAAAAAAAAAGTAGATAAAAAAGTAAATAAAAAAGAAAAGATAAATTAGATCCAGATTTTTTTACAAAAAGGATAGCCCTTCTGAATTAAAAAAAAAAAAAATTATCTTAAAATATTTTCCAAGCATTATAAAATTGAATAAGCAAAAAGTCAATTAAACAAAAGAATTTTTCATTTGACATTTACTTAAATACAAAATTGAAATGTTGACATTAATGGATTTTTGATTAGATTTTGTAACTTGGATGAATATGTGAATAATTAATGAGTGGATGCAAATGATAATAAGCATGCTTTACTGGCAGCAACATGCTTGGAGATGAATAATTCAGTAATTAGCTTATATGAACATCAAAAGCTAAATTTTCACTTTGAACACATTAATAGGGCTGAAGCACCTTCACTTGGTTGCAAGTTTGTGTTTTGCCTTTGGAGTTGATATCAAAAAAAGTACCGTATACTTAGTATCAGACCAACTCAGCAGCCAAGATTCTCAACATTCACCAATTTTCAGCTGCAAAAACTCAATTTAACCATGCAGACCAAAATAATTGGACTGTATCTGCAGTTAAAATGTTTGGTTTCACTGATGTGCTAAGGACATCCCCATCATGTTTGGGTCAGGTGAATTGCAATCCAACATAAAAGATTGTCTATTCCTAAAATAACTGTCGCAGTGATGAACTCAATGGTAAACAAAAGGTGGTTGGCTAGGATGGTTTCATGACACGAACAAATTCTGGAAAGAAAAATGAAAGAATCATCTTCAGGAAACAAAAAGATAAACAAAATAAAATAAATATTACTGCTATGTACACATGGGAACTTAAGCTGTAATTTTTTTTTACATACAATTCTGGACATATTACTGTTACTAAATTAGATTTGGTAAATTTTTTTCTCAACCACATAATTGTCAATATCACACCAATCATGATGATTATTTTAATTTTTGGCACTATTGAGGAATATTTTAATGATGTCTAGATTTTAATTCAGGTTAGAGCGATCCTCGTCAGGCTTAACTTAACCAGCCCAAAGGTGCATCTTTCACAAAAGAACTCAATTTGAAAATGGGTATTAACTTTGAGACAAAACAGGTAAGTCAAGGTTGATCCAGGGTGAATATGTAGAAGCCTGCGAATAAAATTACAATCAGTCTAAAATGTTTTCCATATCTAACTCTTCATGGAAAAGACGTAATGTCTTCACTAAAGTGGACTTCTACTGATTTACTTTGATCCTAAACAGGCTTAAGTTACACCAGTCTTAAAGTTAAAACCTTTTTTTTTGTAAAACAGTCCCCTGGTATTAGAATTTTAAATCAACACGGGAGTTAATACCCCTCAAAACTGATGCATTTGTATTTCTGTGTGTGTGTGTGTGTGTGTGTGTGTGTCTGCGTCTGCTTGTGCTCCTTACCTTCAAAACTAATTCCTCCATCACGGTTTCTGTCTGCTACTGAGAACATACCATCCAGCATGTCTTCTGTTAAATGTACACCCATCAGCTCCAAGCCTTCCTGAAGCTCTTGCTGGATATGTTAAATATGGAAAATGATTATACATTTTTTGTTTGTTCATTTGTTTTTGTTTTTTTTTAAATTAAAACAGTCTCCTATCACACAATGAAAAATGACATAGCTATAATTTCAACTGGAAACAAAAATCGAATATTTAATGAAACATACTGATGCAATATGATACATATTGGACTCTTATTTATCTATTCATTTAATTCTTCATTATTTAATGAATTTGATTATTCATTCATTCTGTCACTGTTTAATAAATAAATCTATTTTCTGGGGCTAATGATCTTTTTTATGCTTGTAAAATAGAGCAAAACTAGATATACTGTACCCGAGATATAAGTCCATTTTTATCTTTGTCAAATGCTTTGAAAGAATCTAAGAGAACAGTCTCTGAATCTTTCTCTCTGTATGTCTCCATCCAGGCAAGAAAGTCCTTTTCATTAAAACTGGCATTTCCATTACCTGTGGATAAGTTTTATGATTTTCATTCCATAAAAATGTATTTGTATGATATCAAATTTGGCAACTCTTCCATGTCATCTAATTTAGTAACAAATAATACTATAGGGATTTTGAATAAAATTTCATAAATGAAATTTCCTTGATTTCTCAGCAACTTTCACATCTTACTGAACAAAACAAATAATAATGATAATTTATAATATCAATAATAAAAAATTAAAAAGCAGTTTCACAACTTCAGATTTGATCCTTGAGATTTGTTTCTTTTCACTCATTTATATATAAGATTCTAAGCTGCACCTACATGACACTTTTTTAATAAACTCTTGACAATCCTCATTGCTGACATCATGCCCTAACTTGTGCATGGTTGTCCTGATGTCACAGACTGACACTTTGCCATCAGAATTTTTATCCAGCACTGTGAAGACCAGCTTTGACTCTGAAAATAATTTAATTCATTCATGTATTTAAAAAGGAACAGATAATAGGTTTCAAGCCTGATAACCTCAATATAGCAAAATTGACCAGATTGGATGCATACGAGTACATCACTTCTAAATTTCCTGGGGAGCATGCATTTATATGTCTCACCTCTTTGGGGAGCATATTTATTTTTCAGCATCATCAACAGAGGGAGCATGTAGTATTGGTTGCATATAATTTTTTTGCCTGAGCTTCCTGGGGATCATTATGTTTTCAGTTTCACCTCTCTGGGGAGCAATTTTGGTCTCACCTCCATGGACACTATATTCAACTATCTTTCTGTTTCACAACCCCGTCTTTTGGTCTCAACCCCATTGGGAGCATACATTCTGCTGTTTTATCTCCCTGAGGAGCACATGCTTACCTGATTCATCTCCTTGGGGAGAATATACAACTTAAGAAATGTGATATGATATAGTATTATATGTTCACATTTAGTATTAAGTGTTTGTAAATATATAAGGGCCCTCTTCCAATAGAAATGGCAGATAAATAAATAAATAAATAAATATAAATGGATAAAAAAACAAAACAAACAAAAACAAATTAAGTAAACAAATGTAAAATTAATTGAATTTGTTGGGCAATGAAAATATTTATGAAAGACAATCTTGTGTAAAATTTTGTCCCACATAACTTTTAATCACAGCCTGTACCCCTCTTTTGTCAATGTCTAGAAATTTAAGGATATTAATTGGTTTAAAAATATGTGTCATCTTACTGAAATTTAGTCACATAAGAATGAGTAACCGGTGTGCTTATCCTAAGATTGAAGCATGGTCTATCAAGATAAATCAGACGTTGCAGTTGATATATGTAACCACAAGTGTTTGCCTATGAGGACCATAAATATAATTGATCATATAATTGTGCACCATTGCATACATTTAGAAATGGAGGAACTTTATATGAGTTAAGCAAATATCTCCAATCAGTTGTCCTTGATATTAAAGCTCTCTCTAGGAGATACCAATATCAAAAGCCATGTAACATAATTTTCTTCTCATTGAAAAATCTTAACCTTATGAAATAATAAATTAAAACATTGCCATCAATACTTTACACCAAGTTTGGGTGTCTGAGTCAATATCTATGTAATCCCAAAAGTTCCATTGAAAATGTCTTATTTTAATTAAGTGTTGCCTCCCAAATTAAATTCCTCATCTATCTATTTGATATTTATCTATCACCTAGAAACATTTAATACATCAGTTGGATAATTACCTGCTATTTCCTGAGCTGACATCACGTTCTGAGCCTGAAAATGATCAAAAGTACCCTTTAGCTCCAAGGCCTTTATTTTTAAGTAGAAAGTGCTCTTTGTCTGCCAACCTATTTTACTACACTGCATTACTCAGTCTTGCATGTGCCATTGTGGTGCTGGTGACACAAATGAAGAATATCCATCATCTGGGATGGGCCCATGATACTCTTTTTCTCTTTTATAGCTTGATAGATGGCTCTTTAACTGGTATTTGTACTGGTTAGGCACAGTGTGTGTAAAAGTCAGAACATTTGATTTAAATCTTTGTTTTTGATATCCAAAACTTAAGCACCTATTTGGCTTTCAAACTTTGTGGCTGGATGAAAATCAAATACACCAAGATGAAAGAAAAGCATACTTACAGCCATACTGTAGGAAGTGTAGGAACAAAGTAGGACGTCAGCCTAATTTCGTTGATGTTGAGCATAAATTTCCGCTAGACTTCTCCCCAAATATCCAGGCCACTTGAACTCAGTTCAAATCAACAAATCTGTAAAACCAACTTCCAAAGCAAACAAAAAACACAACTGATATAAAAAGGCATCACATTCTATACTGATAAAAGACACTTGGATGAACCATTTGAATTCATTAATAGTGATGTTGCCTTTTGTCACTGGGTACCTATTTCTGACTTGCACTAAATGGCTTTTACTTTGAAATGCAAGGCTTATTTTCACTTCTTCCAGTCTAGTGCCTGCTAAAATGTCTTAATCTTTATGAAAGGGATACCCATAATGGCTGTATAATGGCTATGATTAGAGATAAAATTGGAACACTTCAAGTTATTGACTTGGAATGAGTTAATGGTCAAGTAGTGGTATGAAAAATTAGAATTCACAATAAAAGCAAAATCCTAATACAGCACCTTCTTGAACAAAACTCTCATTAAAAAGGTCCCCAAAACAGCAAATTTAGCTCAGTGAGTTCTTTAGGATTTACTCATCATACAAAGTAAATTACCAGAATGTTTGGAAAGTTACTTTGCTTTATCCAGGTTGAATTGATAAATATATTGTTGTTGAAGATATTTGCATGACCACAGTACAAAACTCATGTAAAAATAACTTGAGTAAATCATGTTGTCATGCCCTTTGCAAAAATGATATCTTACCACAAAGATCTCTTCATCATTCATAAAACATGTTCGTGACTTTCTTCAGCTGTTTTAACTCAAACTTGTCAAACACCTTAAAATCCCCAACCAATTTTAACAAAGATTTTCAGTCACCTATAGGTTGTAATCCATAGGCAGTCTTTGCAGGTGAATACCAAATCCAATTAAAGACTGTAAGAAGTCTCAGGGTAACTCCAGTACAGGGCCATTGTCCAAGTCCCCCCTATACCATAGGGAATGAAAATAAATACTTGGTATATCTACTGTATAGAATCAGTATAGTAAGTAACTGCACCTCTTTGACTGGCTGTGAGACCAAGATCAAAGTAGATTAACTTCTAATGGCATTTAGGACTTTGCATTGCCTCCAGGTTCAAGCTGTATTACTTGAATATTGTTTAATGTCAATGTGAAATAGTGCCAAAAGAATTAAATAAATTTGCTTATTTAAATAAGCTCAAATCTACCTTTTATGTTTATATTTTCTTTTCTGTAAAGAAAGCACACCATCAAATGATGCACAGTGTTTAGACATCCTTAGGCTATAGAACACTTGATCGTATTTCCCCACCAACTTAACAAGTGTTAATGAAAATAAATATAAAATCTATGTACACTTCAGAATTGCAGACACATTTATGATTGCTCTAAGTAGTACAGAATAACAGACTCATTTGTAAGTGCTCCAAGTTAGTACTACATAATAACAGACTTAACTTAATTGTCACTGCCCCAGGTAGTACAGAATAAGACTCACTTGCCGCATGTAGTGCCCTAAGCAGAAAAAAATGCAGACTAACTTACAACTGCGTCTTTGCTCTTTCACCCAAAACAAATGAGTTGAAACAAAATGATTTTTGTACATATAGTGGGAAAAGATCCAAGAAAGAGACATGAATTTCCTATAATACCAATAAAATGAAAAAAAAAATTTTTCAACATTACAATTCACTTTTTGTTTCTGATATCAGTAAATCATAGTTTCAGACAGACATAAATTTCTGAAATGTGTACTTTGTACTGACATGAGAGTTGCATAGGCATTCATACGTATGCCAAACTAAATTCCAGCATAGCAAACAAACAGCTGAACTAATATTTCCTGACAACGAGACAATTTGATAAAAGACACCGTCTCGATTCTCCTTCTGCAAAAATGGTAAACTACCCACTGAAGTTTGAAAAACTTACTCCACAGCACAATTATCTTTTGTAAAAAGCTCCAACTGTTTATACATATCTTACATGTATCATCAAAACATACCTGTCTCTAACTTACACACTCAACAGCATAGAGGCCTCTGTTTCACACAAGCTCTTAAGTCAAACGTTGACCTCAACTTTCAGACAAAAAGTTCTGGTCAATTTTACCCTAGAATAAAGTTCAGTTAAAGTTAAAGCAACAATTTTAATGGATCTAAAACATCCATCACTTTTTACTCCAAGTTAAACAATTCCAATATTTTTCGAAATAAGTGAACGACTAAAAGTAGGCTAGAACTTTTGATTCCAAAGTTAAGCCCTACTCACAACTTCAATTCTGAATGTGTGGAGCTGGCCCCAGGATAACCATCAAGGTTTCACCTACCTTAATAACGGTCAGCATGAAAACTGGCCTTATCAAGGAAATTAATCAACTTGCATGTCTAGTGTCAAGGGACAAGTGCTTTTATCAGCTAAATGGCCTTTTGCACAGAGAGAGACAGATAGTGGCAATCTTGGCATGTGGCCTAGGCACTTTTTGTGTCTGTTATTTTTAGATATAGAGAGAGATACGTTGCAATTTTTAGGCATGCATCCTAAGGACTAATATGGTCAAACTGCAATGCTCATGATATAATCAAATCATCATTATTTCAAAATAAAATACTGATTTTTAATTCATACACTTTTGACTTGATGTAAAATATAGTGCTGGGTTTTTGCTGGATGTTAGAAATGTAAAACTGATGCAGACGGATAAACCATTCTGAGCTGATATGCATTAAATTCCCTACACAATATGATTTGCTTAATAATGAATGATAATAAGATATTATATAAGGTGTACTTTTGATCATACTTTCACACTACAAGGTGAAAAACACTAAATTAAAACCTTTCTGTATTCCTTCTAATAATAATTTCTGCAACTTTTCAAAATTCCCTTTTCGTTTTGTTTGTTTAACAGATTATCAGATATGACATTGTAACAATAATCAAAGGCAGAAGTCAATATGAATTTAACACCTGTAATGCATTGTTAGGTAGTTATACAGCAAATGATGTCATATATTTACTTATTTCATCAAGTTACAAGCATGGCAATATTTACTTAGTATTTCATTTCACTAGAATTAGTCCTTTTAGATGGAATCAAATAAGTTTTCATCTTCAAACACCAACTAGAACTAAATATTTAATCATTTGATTTACATTTGAAAATTCACTCTGCTCAAATCCATTTTAATTGGATATGAAAAAATAAGCTATTTTATTAATAAGTTTTCACACACACACACACACACACACACACACACACACAGTTTCAGGAACCACAGTAAATATATTTCTAGTGGTTAAAATGAAGACATGGTTCACTCAACATTTATGGTTTTCTGCTTAGGAAAATAACAGTCACCAAAATTTATGAATTATTTTGTAAAAAGAATTAATTAATTAAAATAAAAAAGTTTGTTATAACAAAATCATTCTGAAAATTCATAACAGTTTTAATAATTCAAAGATTTATCATACAGCTTGTGTGTAAGACAAAAGTACATTCAAATACAAATAACAATTCATGTGGGCTTAGTCTGCCCCTAGAACTGCCGCTGCCAGAACAGAATTTATCCATAACAATTACTATTTCAGGGTTTACTCAAGGATAAATCTATTCATATCCAATATGTAGATAATTTCAACCATATCAACATTTTCAATGAAACTGATATTTAATTTGTCCAAAAGCAGTAAAACATTTTACACTTAATTTCCTGATAAGCATTTGGCATAAATTTAACAGACTGAACTCAGTTTTATGAATGACATTTCTCATTCTAAAACAAAAATGATTCAGGGCACCTAAAATGAAGCCCATTTAAAAATTTTAATGCACTTTGCAGTTCATTATCTCTTAGAGAGAACCTAGACTACAACAGTACAAACCAACTTATAACACATGTACAATATATGGCACACATTTCTGTTCATAATACTAGTTGTTGAATGTCATAGTGTTTCCTGAAACATTTATCTTAGATGGATCAAAAGGCTGTCCTTTGAATGGGGAACCCTCAGCATCCCATGCTTTCTTCAGCATATCATTGACTTTCTGAAAGGAGACAAAAAAGATTGTGTCACACAAGATTTGACTTTCCTTTCCTTTCCTCATTTAGTGTTTTATCATTCTCTTGCTGATGCACATAATACTAGGTTATATTTTTAGTTACAAGATGATAAACAAATTTTGGGTTCCCAAACTAAAACTACAAACACGTTAGGAACCAGTAAAAAAAAAAACTTTCAATGTTTCACAAGCCAGCTTCTTCAGAGAATGAGCGCACAGGTTTTGTCATAGCCTTTACCCAAGTGTCTTTGGTCCTCGTTCATTGAAGATGGTGCCTTGGAAGACAGAGAAGTAACATATGCACAACTCTAAGTTCAGATTTTGTTTTGAAGAAATTATTATTTAGACATTATTAATTAGTAAGTTTAGTAATTTTGATAAAATGTACAATGATGAACAATGACCCCTTTTTGAAAAAATTAGAAAAAAAAACAGGCCAAATGTAATAGTCATTCTTGCAGACTAAATTTTAAACATGGACCAGCACCACTTTCTTTCCCTCTCTCACCTGTTCCTCACTGGTGGGCAGTCCCATCCTCTTTCTTTGTTCATTGTACATCATCTCTCCAACTTTGGATTGTGCTTCTTCATCTAGGTCAGTGATTGGACGAGAAGGGTCAATCTTCCGCGTGCTAATTTTGGGTTCCCCGACTAAAACTGCTTCCCACCATCTTTCTTGAACTTTTTCTAAGTTTATCTACAGGAAATTATGGAATCATAAGTAAATTTAATGCTATCTATCTCAAATTTTCAAGCATTCTTCATTCATTTATCTAAAATAGGTAAACAGGCAGTTCTTCTTTGATAATATTGAGTGAACCCAGGAAAAATTGATGATTGATAATTCTGAATTTTTAAAAAGAATGGCTACTTTACACAAACTTTTATTATATCTTAAAAACACAAATTGATCCAACTCTACAGGGACTCTCACTGAATCCAATCAAATTAACACACCTCCTCCTGTGATTGAGTAGAATACAGAAAAGCTGGTGACTATACCAGTATGTTGAAAACAAGAGGAGGGATGTTTATCCGACTGCGTTCAGTGAGAGTCCCCGCAGAGTTGGATTGATCTACATAGAACTATAGTTTCATTGGGAATCAGCCCTTACATGCACATGCTGCCCTGGCACAAGTGTCCATATTGATTCCTGCTTATTTATGTCCCAAGTTAGATCTTCATTGATGACATCTACCATCATGCCATCTGGGTCTCTGAACGCCACATGGAGATGTTTTTTCTGGATGTCAACTTTTACATCTCTACCCTTTAGTATGAAATTTGGCACCTGGAAAATAAGAAATGTTGGTGGTGAAAAACTCTTAAGAACTGAACATATTGTTTTTTAATTCAACATATGGAATTAAAGTATATTCATTTACGTCTCCTCAATCTAATTCATCAATGTCACCCAATCTAAGTTGGCAAGTCTGACTATAGGTATGTAATTAAATCACATACGACACATGATTTGAACCATTCTTTTCATATGTGATTAGTAGTCGAGCTGCCAACTGTGGCCATTTTATGTATATTCTAGACATTATCTATGATCAATCCCCATTATTTTCAATGAGTTTCAGAGATTCCCAGTAATGATAGAAGCATGGTAGTGGTGTAGGGTAGTATCCAGTAGACTTTGAACCTCAGGGTGATTTTTAAAAAGATCTACACTTCTGAGGGCTGTAATGTTGGTAACCCTGACATTGAAGTAAAAACAAAAACATATTATTTCAGTAAAATTACCTTCACTCTCACATCTAAGTCTGTTATTGACTGTGTCCAACTGTACCTATCTCTGATAGCACCGTTATAACTCTCTGGGTTGGACTGGAAGATCTTCTGCATTCTGATATCATATAAAACAGAAATATTATTCTATTTGAAGGAAGTTAAGAAACAGATTGTTATATATTGATGCTCATCTAATCATATATGAGGAAATATATAACGGATCGTAAATATTGTTTCTCATCATATTTCTAAGACAGGAATTTTTTTAATGTTTAACTTTTACAAACCAATTTATTTTAGATTCCAATAAAGAACCATTCTTTGGGCTCATTCCCAATGACACTATCTTTCTACATGGATCAATCCAACTCTGCAGGGTTTCTCACTGAATGCAATCAGATTAACACGCATCTTCTTGTTTCCAACGAACTTGTATGATCACCAGCTTTTCCTTATTCTACTGAACATGAGGATCAGGGGTGTTACTCTATTCATCTGACTGCATTCAGCGAGTTGGATCAATCTAAGTACCAATGTTTTATACCCACCTTGTCTGTTCTAGATCCTCGTCTTGTTCCTCCATGTTCACATCTCCTGCTGCCTCTGCCATCTCCTCCTGGCCGTGGTCACCCTGTCCTGTGTCAACTGTCACCTCTTCTGCTACCTGTGGTAAACAGGGCTCATTTGGAGTGTCCTGGGGCTTTGGACTGGAGACCTCATCCCCATTTTGTTCTTCTGAAAAAATTATGATAAACATATATTTAATTTATAAATAATAACTTTTTTTTCTCTTACTTGTGTTGGTATCATCCCGATCTCTTTCCCTGAAAAAGTGGCAATTCAATGAAACAACATTATTTATTGTATTCTTTATTATTCATCTGAAAACACAACAGACTATGGAAAATAAGATTTCTGTCCATCAGTTTTTGTGTGTGGGGGGGGTACCACTTTTCATTTTTCTCTGCAAAAACAAAACAACCAACAGAAAAATAGAACTATTTGTAAAATAGAACTATGGTAGTATCAACCTCATTTTAATCTCTGACAAAACAACGATTAACTGAAAAATAAGATTTTTGTTTAACTTTGTGGTGGTATCATCCATATATGGCTTCCTTAAACCTGATTTTCAAAAACTGACAACGTTGGTTGTATTGGAAAAATTTTGAAGTTTCTCAAAAGGTCTATGTTCTATTTTTTTCCATTTTTAACTACAGTACCTGCTTCTTCTGTAATAGCCCCCATTTTTTGTTCCTTCAATCTTTGTTTGGCTTCAATCAATTTTTGTCTTTTCTCTTCATCTTTTTTTGCTTTATCTGCATATTTCTGATAGGCCTGTGAATGAAAAAATTTGTGTTAATTTTGAATAATATGAGAATGTTCTTGATATTTGACATAAAACACTACATGTTTAATTGTTTTATAAGAATTAATCAAACAAGGAAAATACTGCCTTGAGGAATAAATAAAGAAATAAGCAAATAAATACATTCATGGAATTAAAATAAAATGAATTCTGTATCATGACATTGTTCCCATTTGTAAATGAAGATGGAATAGTTTCTAATCTTTTACCCTGAGAACGTGCTGTACAGCAATGCCTTCTGGGAAGCCTAGCTTATCTTCCTTGCTCTTCATGATCCTGTAGAAATCAGTCCTGAAACATAATAATAATAAGAATAACATATAAATAAAATACAACTCACATTATTTCAGATCTGTAATGATTATATTTCAACGCATTTCCAAAAAAGCCATATGCTACCTGTTTGGTGCCGCACATGCAAGATAAACCTTGGCCAAATACTTTTAAGTTAAAACTTCTTTAAATATGCATAGGGAAAAGTCATCTATTTTACTGCCTTGTGTCAATACTATGACTGATTTAAAACAAAATATCTGAGATGGCTAGAAACATCCCTCTATTTGGCTATAACAAATAGAATTTTGGAGTCAGTCTATTCAACCTTTATATATACAGGTACATGTATACATGTACTGTACTGTATATACCAGTAGGGTGTACAATTTGACCCCTACATTTTGCTTTTTCTGACAAAATGACAGATAAGTGCATGGCAAGATCTTAAATATCCTTCCTGGTACTTAAATGTGTTTTAACAATTTGTTTACAAATCCTCACCATATCTGGAAAGCATCAAACATTCAATAAAGTTTAATTATTGGTGTGAGAAATAACTTCCCTAAAATTATTAAGTTATAAGGAAGCAAATTCTTTATAAACACTCAAAGGTATTCTGCACAAGTGAAACTTATTCAAAACAAGTTATAAACATATCAAAATGGAAAGCAAAAGAAATGTCATTTAATTCACATTCTATCAAGTTAAATTTGATAACCATACACTAACTGTACTGGTATCTCTGACTGGTACCAGTGTTGGAGTTTTTTCTTTCCTCAGATAAAGGCCGTACTCTGTTTCATGCTTACTGCTGGCAAGCACAGAACATAGTAAGGCCCATTCTTACAGAACACTGATGCAAATTTCTATATGATGTTGGATGTGATGAATCGTTACTACTAGTACATGTTATTTTTGTCACATTTGTCATACATTCAAAACACTGTAGTAACAGTAAAAAAAGTTAACGTTATTTACAATCTTACATTTCTTGTCAATACTTTACATGCCTCTCTACGAAAGACTCACCTTCTATAAAGAAACCCCATTATAACATCAATGAAATTCGCCAAAGACCCTTCATTTTGAAGGATTCCTAGCAGCGCAGTGTCGTACTGTTCCTGCAACGCCATTTTCGTGACCTATTTATGGTTCTATATTTAGCCTGGAAGACGAAACTAGGTCAAGCACCATGGCTGAACCGCTAACCAGAGACATCCTGCTTTGGTGTGTGTTATTTGCACTTGGATTGCACGATTTTCTCACAAATTTTGAGGAAAATGGTTGTGAGATGACGTATATGTTCCAGTACCCGCAATATACGGTATGTTTGCTGTGATTTTTTTCACAATATTACGTCTGCAAATCTGCTTCAGGGTCAGTCGACTTCTGTCCCATGGCCATGCATTTATCAATCAATGGCTAGACATGTCCTAGATTTTGACCTTCAGTGCCAATGTATCTGAAAATTATAACATTGTGCAGTGAGCTTATAATATGACTATCAACATCTTGTCGTCGTTGTTTTCCCTGTTCGTTTCTTTTTAGAGGGGATGTAAAATTTATTTTTTTATAAAATATATAAAAATATAAAATGAAGTGAGAACATACATGTACAGTTAATTCATACTAGGCTAGCTATGATAATTTACAGGTCATCTGATGCAATGGTGATATTGGCACATATATTTCCAGTAGCTTTATGTTTAATCATAAACTTACAAGTACTATTTAAAACTGATCATAATCATATCATGTGAAATAATCAGCTTTTCACTTTTTTTTTTTACCTCAGTGTTGTTGTTTTCTGCAGATGTCATTATTTAATATATTTACATCATTAATAATTTAATTGCTATCACCTTTCAGAAAATCAACCTCAAAAAGAATGTTAAAGAAAAATTCCCGAGATATGATTTGTACATATATGGCGAAGGGTAAGTATAAAATTGTAATTTTAAGTGCCATTTTTTGTTACATACATTGTAACGTTTCAACTCAATGTAATACCATTTTCTTCAAATAGGTTAAGTGTTCACCAATAACAACTTTTCAATAAATAAGAATGATATTGATTTTTAATTAGATTCGATGTTTACTTGTTTTTATTGAAATATCCTTGTTTATATTTCATTTCATACATTTCAGTGAATATGCAGTGAAACTAAGGTAAATGTTGCTTATTTGACTATTATGTTAGTTTTTTTTCATCTTAAATCACTTAATTTTCTTTTCAAATAGCCTGTAATAGTAATAGTTAATGTGTCATACTATGTGACACATAATTCTTTTTGGTGCAAATCCCATAAAATGTCACTTAAATGGCATTTTCAGTAAAGAAAAATAGATATTGAAGTATTGCCGTCCATATTCATATATATTCTAATAATTTTTTGAGGTAGCGTGGTAAGTGGAGTGATTTTCTTGAATCTCGCAGGTGAATAAAAAGAATTTATATTGAGTCAAACCTGGTTTGGGCCAGAAACATTGCCATGTAGAAAGTGGCCTGAACTCACAGACACATCGAGCTGTTTCTCTATTTTTTACATTTTCATGCTTACTTCTGTTGCTTGTAAACATGCACATATGGAGGTTTAAAAATATAAAGCTGCAATTGAAGCTCGGGGCAAGCAAAAATTAAAAAATCCATTAAAATGTATAGGGGCTAAGTTTTTGAGACATTATTACATGGATATGAAGTTGGTGAATTTTTTTTTTATCTACCCAATATGTCATGCTTCTGGAATTATGATAATTATAATGTGTATAAATATGCTGTTCCATTTGAAGGAGTCTGAAGTTGACTGGAATCCCAGTGCTGTTCATTCCTGGCAATGCTGGCAGCTATAAACAAGGTATTTGTTCATGTGCGGGTTTATGTCTCAGCCTTTATTATCCTGACACTTGGCTGACAGGGTTAATTTAATTTAATTTAATTTGATTAAAAGCATTGGACTGATAAAAGAGAATAAGGATTTAGAACTTTTATGACACTGATAATTATTATTTAACAACATACTCAGGATAGGTTATGTTACAGTATGCATAATTTGTAGATCTACTGGTATTGTTTGACATGTAATTAACAATATGGTTGATGTTAAACATGGGATCCACAATGAATAATTGCCTAGAATATATGAAATACACAGTGTTGGCACCCTGGATACTTATTGCAAAAAGAAAACATATAACATAAATAATGCAGACTACACATAACTCATCACCTTATAACTTGAATTATCATTTATCTGAAATAAACTTTACAGTACCAACTTTTTCTTTGGTAACATTGTAGCGAAATTTTATTTGAAATTGAATCTTTGCATAAACTTGACAATGTTTCCAGTTCCAAGGTCCATGTTATGTGATTACTACTAATACTATATACATTATGTGTATCTGACCATGAGGATATAAAACATAATATATTCTTGTACTTTTTTAGTGCCAAATTTTTCTGTTTTAGTGAGGTCCTTGGCATCAGTTGCATTGCAGAAGTCCAACACTAGGAAAGACAACATCCACTTCAACTACTTCTCAGTTGATTTAAATGAGGTGGGTACTTCTTGCTTGTACACAACTTAATATATGTGCTCACATAAGGTTGACAAGTCATTAAGCTAAGTATTTGGATAATTGTGACCAAAACAGAATTTAGAGAAAAGTCATTGGTATTTTCTGTAAATCTCATTGTAATATATTTTTTTAAATTTTAAGCCAATTTAGATTTTGTTCAGCAGTTTGCTAAAGCTCAGTATATGCTAGAGTGTAGGATTGCTCGACTGTAAGTTGTAGGCTACAACAAAAGTCATTTTTAGTATTTAATATTTTTTATCTGGGAAATATTTTTTTTTTAATTTGAATATACATAACCATTCATTATGCAAATTTTCTGTTCCAGGAAATGTCTGGAATATATGGGGGAGTTCTTCAAGACCAAACAGGTGAGAACAATGTATTGGACCCAGTTTCACACATAATTTTAAAACTAAAAAACTGGAGTTCATTTGTTGAATAGACCCTGGTGTTGTATGGTGTAATTCAAATATGTATGTTACATGGCATTTTTGCTCTTTATTTAATGCTCAGTCACCGAGATCTGTTTGAAAATCAAATTCTCTTTATACATATTTACTACATATTTATTTCACTGTGGTAACATTACATCTATGAACAGAGTTTGACATCACTCAATATTGTGCTGTTACCTTAGATTTATAATACATGTATGTTATAGGGTTATGCAATCTGTAAGAGAAATAAAACCTCTTTCATTTCAGAATTTGTTCACGAATGTATAAAGGCCATACTGAAACTGTACAAGTCCTCAACTCATATACCTGATAGTGTTGTTGTAGTGGGCCATTCTATGGTAAGGGATTTTTGCTTTTTTTCATGTCCTGATTCTTGTTCAAAATTACTTTCCTTTTGTCACAGATAAGTCTACAGCACAACTCTCTCTCTTTTCTATCATATAATTATTCAAAGATTATCATATCAGTAATAAAATTTAAATAAATTTGTAGGGTATACTGTTTAGGAAAATTTGGAAAATTAAAATGGTAATTTTGAAGAACATCGGGATACATAAATTTTATTTGTTTGGGAAGAATGCTATAATATTTCTTTATTTCTAATTTTATAAAAATACCAATGGAATTCATCTTTAGTTCATCTTTGAAGAAATACAACAATTTCTATTTATATGTATTTTTAGGGAGGAATGGTCGCCAGAGGTTTGTTTACTCTACCTGGCTTTGATCCCAAACTGGTTCATTTGATCATCACCCAGGCAACGCCACATAGGAGCCCAGGTAAAATATTTAAGATGTACTGATGACTCTAGTCTTCTATTTATTTGCCATGAGTGATTAAAAAGGTTTAACATTTTGCTGTCTTATTGTATGTTAAGTGCATTATACAATTCCTAAACTATAATGTCATATTTCATTTAATGATTTCATGTAATAACCCTTTATCAAATTTAATTGTTTTCTGTTCGCAAGGAGGACAATTTCTCTCTTCATTCTTTCTTTTTGAAATACTTTGTTAAAGTTTTGTTAAAATTGCTTAATACTCATATTTTATATGATTTATGTTGATGATTATTTTATTTTTACCAGTGATAGATATAGATATACGCCAGAGTGAGTTTTATGACAGAGTGAATGGATACTGGCGGGATAATATGAATGGCAGTTTGAAGGATGTGACAGTCTTCTCCACTGGGGGTGGATACAGGGATATCCTAGTCAGGAATAGACTCACTAGTTTAGATGGAGTAAGACATTTACATTAAGCAAACGTGGTCCATGCTGTTAATCACAAGAACATATTCAAGTCAAAGCATATTGTCTAGTACATGAAAAATTTCCTAGTGATACCATGTAATATTTAATAAAGTGCATGAAGGATTATTTTGTAATTGATTTGTAATTTGTTTATAATAGACAAAATTAATATATTTGCTTTTCCTATTTTTGCAGATTATTCCAGAGGAAAGGAGCATCAGTTCCCAGGTAAGAAAACCTCATTGTTCTGTCAGAAGTGAGATGGTGTTTTAAGTTTGAGATGCTTTTAGAAATTTAATTCCTTTGATTGAAAGGGATGATATTTTTGTTGTTAGATATGCTTTGGCACATTTTTTTTTTGCATGTACTAGGTTATTTGTTCTTTTATTATCTTGTTTTAGATATCTGATTCTTTTTTCTTAGTTATTTTATTTTATATCACTGCATTAGCATACAGACACAGGTTGGCAGTACAAAAAATTATTGAAATTACCAAATCAAAGTACATTTGTAATGCAGCATAAGGTGACACAGTCTGTGTGAGAAATGAAGTTTGTATCACTAAAGCTTTGTGGTGTTTATTGCAGACCATGTCAGTGCCTAAAGCCTGGGTGTCAACAGATCATCTGTGCATTGTGTGGTTTGTATTTGTTTCAGTTTTGTTGGAATTTTCACAAACAGAAAAAAGAAAGTATTGTTATTTTGTTTTTGATGAAACATTTATTATTGGATATAGTGTAAAAGTAGTGCTCATCTGATATGTAATCATTTTTGTAAGCCTTGAATTTCATTTTGATTTTTCTCAGATTTGTAAATTGGAAACTGATTAAATAATTAATAAATTAATGAAAAAATGAATAAATTAATGTATTTATTTATTTATTTGTTGTTTTCTGTAGGTGCAAGCAGACGGTATTGGTCACCAAGAGAGCCATGTTTGATGTCATTGATACCAAGAAAAGACAGGTATACACACTTAAAATTATACATCTTTAGATAATACAGATACACTATCAAAAGCAACAGTGACAGAAAAATTTCACAAAACAAAGAACAAAATAGAACCTAATTGGTTTCACCACTCTCGTCATTAGTTCATACATGTACCTGCTCGAAATGAATGAACTATTAGTCAAGTAGAAGAAATATCTAGATGTCACAGTGTAAGCTGCATGCCTAAGTCGAATTTTAATTGTGTTTTTCATTAATTTTTTAACCAAATTATTTCCATCATCATTATTGCCTTGCTTGGTATTCATACCTTTGTATTTGTTTTGGTATGTCTGGTATCAGATAACCAGAGATGTTGACCACAAGGTGGCAGTGTTTAGGCACCATTTTGTGCACCACTCTGGCACCAAGAAGAGCCCTGGTGTGGCCACTGCTGCCAGCACCACAGTCAAACTGAATACAAAGACCAAGTGGGAGGTCAAGAAGCAGAAATCCTGGAACTTTTTCAGGGATATTGTAAGTATAATAGATTAAAAACAGATATAAAGAATGATAAATGTGGTAGTGTTTAAAATCAGGAAAGCGTAACCCCATTTACATGTACATACATTATTAAACTGCCAGACTATAGTTTTCAAATAAATTATCAAATCCAATAGGTCTGTGATCCTAAAATCATGTGTAGTTTCCTTTAATGCTTTATAAAGACTGGGAAAAGAAATTTGTGTAGAAATGTAAACTGTAAGAAAAATGAAATATGCTTTTAATCTTGTGGTTAATGCTCTGTTATATGTTATGAAGCTTTTAATATGACTCTTCAAGACATATTTATACTGTTTCTTATAATTCTTCTCTTTTTCTCTCTTTTTAGAGCAAGTCAACCAGATATCTAGTTGTTCCTGTTCAGAAAGGAAAATCATTTGTAGCTGTCAGTAATGTGGTAGGTGAACTGGAACAATATTACCGAGTCCGTAAATTTCATAGACAGACTGGTTTGAGAGGAAACTAAACTTATTTTCAGTTAATAAAAGAAATTCTCAAAACTGGACGTTTTGATTATTTTAATTAATGAAAATGAACATAAATTTTGATGTAAATTTATCTGTGTTGTCTTTTGATTATATTATAAGCTTAAAGTTTTTAAATATGTACACTATCTTGAGCTGTAACTCACAAAACTTTGGATCACTATGTAACTTCCCTCATTTTGTGTTATAATGAGACTGAACACTTTTCACTAATGTCTCAGTGATATTGCTGTCCCATGTATGTGTGACAATTGGACTTGAATTGTTGATTTTTTATGTGTTGTTGAAGTTTGTGAGTATATGACTTGAGTGTCTTTGTAGGATTTGGAAGACTGGATTATTGGTTGTACAGCAGATGCAAATGGCAGTTGGTAAATACAGATATTATAATATTTCACTTCCTTGCCTCATATTAAATATAACCCCCTTTATTGGTGTCTTGCATGGGATATTGTAATGTGTACAGTTTATAAGTGGAAAGCAAATGCTTTGAAGTAAGATAGATTATAACAGTTTTAATGTATTCTAGTTGGTTCAGTGGTGAAAGATCCTGCAGTGATATTGCTACAGGTATAGCTGTAGTTGCACACAAAGGACCCCCACTTTAGGTCAGTCACATAAGATTTTCATACTAGTAGGGACTAGATGTAAAAATATGATGATGATGTCATATAATGAGCAGAAAATCAAAATGAGCATCTGGTCTTTTAAAAAAATATTATTATTATTATTTATTTCTTTTTAGTTCTGAAGGCATCAGCCTGGCATCAAAGGGTTCATTGATTCCACCCATGAAATCGGGGAAGAAGGTAATGGTTGTGATTTTTTTATGAAAAGATATAAAATATCAGTATTTGATTGAAGAATTTAATCAAAACAAAAGAGTGGGGTCTTATGCATCTTGCTAATGAGTATTTTATCTGACTTGTGACACAGTTCACAATAGATATCGATCGATGGCATTCCTGTATACAACATGTACACCACAATTGGGTCTTTTGTTATCATTATCTGCCTTGGTATAAAATGCAATAACATCTCATTTTGAGGAATTTCATTGACCGTGATGACATAAAACTACGTGTATGTGAAAATAATCCTCAGTTGTTTTGATACGTATTGCATCTGTTTGAATTTAATTTGATTGCCTTAGAAGTATTTGCCCACAATTATTTGACCCACTCAGGCTATAGTATATGTTTTTTTTTATTTGCTTTTGTCAAACAGTATTTTTCAAATATATTTTAACAGATGATATTACTGAAACCAGAAAATATTGAAGGGTTTTCTCACCTGATATTGGTAGTACCAAAAGACCAGACATTGGTAAGTTAGTCATCTGCTCTTTAGATGTTCAGTAAGGTTTCCTATGTGTTAGAATTTTAAATATAAAATAACCATCATATTCAAAAATCAAAAGAACAGCAAGTTTGTATTACACATGCTTTTTTCCATTCATTTTAACGTAATTAATTTAATAGATTACCAAAACAGAACTATAATTGATATGCTTCTTATTTCTTGGCTTTAACCTTATTTAAAATTACTTGCAGGCTGAAATAACTGCAGAATTGTACAACCCTGAAGAAAGAAACATTGCATTCGAGCCACCGCCATTTTTCCAAAGAGTACTCAAATTGCTAAAAGGTTTTCCAAAAAGCATTATGGAATCTGAACCGTTTTTGGAGTCTACGACCCCAGGAGCTGTGTTTTATAATGTCAGTCTCCCCAGTCTCTCTATGGTATGGCAGGCTTACGCTGCACAACTTCTGACCATCAACTGTGAGAAGACAGAGTCAGGTAATGGATTAGTTTTAAAAATCAAACTAATTTAAAGGTAAATGTTGGTTTAAAAACCTGAGATCTTTAATAGATATTAAAGTGGGGGTCAACAGTAAGGGGAAGCTGATGTGGGTCATTTTCAGGTACATGTTGCCATATTTATAGATTCTTTGGTCTTTTTTTAACTGAGGAGGGAAACTTCTTTGTAAGAAGTGAAAGCTAATACTTGGGCGTGTAGGAAGCAGACTTAGCTCCCTTTTATTGCTCTCTTTTTTTTCAGCGAACAAAAAAGAAATTAAAAAAAATTCAGAATTTTTTTTGGCAGTAAAAAATATTCAGATTTTTCTTCAATTTTTATTTTGTTTTTGTAAAGAAGAAAAGAATCACAAATTTTGGGTTCGAACATTGGAACTATGATATTAATATGAAATTCAAACATAAATTGTTAATTAATGAAGTCATATTATCATATTTACAAAAATTAATGTTTCAGAACTCCCACTTTTTCTCATAATCAAACCAATTTAAACTTCTAGGTAATTTTAGGAGTAATTTAATGATGTACAATGAACCCTGGAGCCAGGAAAGAACATATGCATTTAGCAGGTAAATAACAGAATACAGTATATGATAAAAATATATTATCTGTTTTATTCTTATAATATACATAAATGTATAAATATGCAGCTATTTCAAGACTGATATTTTGGTCAAAAATTTAGTAACAAATATTCTTTTGTGCCGTCTTTGCTTTTCTATTTAATCTTTTGAAAAAGGAATGTATATTTTAATATGCATTTAAATGTGTAAAATTATAATATACAAGAAAAGTAGAAATGATACAAGACGTACTCATAGTTTTATAAAATAGTTGTTGGTATTCATATCACGTTACATTTTATCCTAAAGCCTTGGGCAGACAGGAAATCTCTCCTTGAAGTTGCATGCTGGGATGCCAGACGATTCCAGGGATGCTGCAGAGTTCTACATCTTGTTACACCCAGGGTGTACTTATAAAGTACAGATAGCTGTGGCTTACAAGGAATTATTTGGCCAGGTAAGTTGAATTCTAAAACTTTTTACCAGGAAACAGCCTTTGTGTTTTAATCTTCAGCCCACTGGTTAGTCACTCTGACTAGTGAGCCCAAGAAAACTATTAGACAATTAGTCCAAATCTAAAACAAACTTTAATAGGTCCAGAGATGACATCTCTGAATAATTAAAAATTATTTCAGAATAATTGCAGAAATTTTTACTCGTTCAGTTGAATTCGTAACTTTGAAAAGTTATCTTTTTACTAGTCTGGTACTAAATTTAGTAGTCAGTTGCTTTAGGTTGGCCAGTGGCAAACATCCCAGGTGCATAGGGATATACAATATTATAATTGACTTTTTGGTGTTTGACTACAACAACTACAGTTTAAAAAGGAATGGAATCTCTTTTATGTAATAATTGTATATCATAAATCTATATTTCCATTTATGTCACAGAAGATTTGTTTTTGATCTCTTCCTTTGTTCACCAATACATAAATGACAATTGATTTTTTCTGACTTTCACCCTGAATTGATCATATCGGTATATTATTGCACAATAACATTGTTCCTGACTAAACATGTTATTCTGAATTTCTTTTTTAAAGTAGTCATTCTTAGTGGATATTCAGAATAAAGAACACTCATTACAGCTGCAATATAAATTGCATGCACTTTGTTAACTGAAAAGTGATTTCTTCAATAACAGATAACATTTAGAAGAAAATGTGACTGCTGAACAGTCATGTTATATTTTAGTCAGGTATGAATTGCATAGCCCGTCGTTGAAATTAAGTGACATCTATAACTTTGACTAATACATTTTTGATAAATATCAGTATTGAGCAAACAATTATACAATTGCACAGTGTCGTTTGTAATATTAATAGCCAAGTAAATCATTGCAGTAGACACATATTTTTGCTCTTTTTATGTGCCAAGACCACTATGTTCTCCTCAAATTTAAGTAGCAAGGCCTTTCTCCTCCTCAAAGAAGTCTCTTCAAGCCAATTGCATGTAGACCAAAAAAATAATTGTCAGCAATTTGTTACTTGTAATCTGAGCCTTACTGTAAAGAGAACAGTATCGTGGTACATGGAAACAACATTATTGAACTCTCCAGGTCATTCATCTAACTTGCCTCACTATTGTCATACTGTTTGATTTTCAGATTAACCCTGTAGTAACATTGAAGGAATTTGCATTGGGGTTTAAATCCTAAAGATAAATTTAAAATACCACTTCATGATAATCCCCTAGGATAAAATTCTTCAGTTGTGTATATAGTACAGCATGGTCCTCAATGGCTGTCTTTGATTCAATTTTTCGAAAGACATATGTAAAAAAATCTAGTTTTGCATTGACTCCTCATTATCTAGTGTGTCTATCTCACTTTGTAAATCCAAAAGAGTTTCCAAAAATTGCTTTTTGACTGGACCTTTTTTGTTGGTCATAACTGATGAGCTGTCTTTTGTTTTTTTACTGTCAGATGTTGCTGGTCTCACTTTGAAGGTAATTCCTGATTGGTCTGATCTGTTCGAAGAAATACTTCCTGCCGAACTTGGTCTTCTTCGCGTTTTGCCAGCAGACACACCATCTTTGTCCTTTGATAATGTTTTGTTGATGATTGCACTTTCTATATAAGCATGCAGCTCAGCATTTCTCTTTTTAAACCCTTCAGATTCTTCTTTGAATTGACATTTTTTCGAGGCAAATTTTTCATATTTGAAAAGTCCTCTCTTTGCAGTGTTATGTACAATATCATGACTGCTAAGTAAGTTTTGAAATGCCTTTTCCACTGCTGCATTATTGCAAGTGTCTACAGCATGGGTTGGCTCGGTTACTGTAGAAATTTGTCTTGAAATGGCACTGGAAATGCCAGATTTGCCACTGCCCTGTCGTAGAGTGTGATCGCTGTGTCCACCAATGCTAAAGCTTGTACTTACAGTACCCACACTTTGCGGTCTTGAATTGCTGCTGCCTTGGTGAAAATATTTCAACCCAGGAGAAGTACCTGCACGTTTTCCACTATCTCCTCTACGTCTGCTGGCAGGATGAGCGCTGAGAACTCTTCTGGGTGATTTTCTGTGCGACATCCGACAGTCGTCAATAGAGGTCACGTGAAGAAGAGAGTTTGAATGAGACCTCATACTTTTTTGAGTTTTTGTTTTAACCTCTATCTCGGAGTCACTTGAGGAAACGTCCTCTGCTGGAAAACCACTGTCTGGCCTCTGCAACCTGATGTCGTACTCAATCTCATTTTTGGTGGGAGATCTTTTTCTCTTGAAGCCATTTTCTACACTCTGCCTCATATCTGTGTAATGAAGAGACACATCAGCAAGTCTGTTTTTTAAGGCCTCCAGCTGTTTGTTCGACCCAAGTCGCTTTGGCCAGGTAGAGCTTTTAAACCTGGTAACGGAGCTAGTGGGGACAAAAGTTGAAGCTTGGCTGGCATTTGTAGGGCAAGGAGTGGGAGGGGGGATATCCTTGAGAAACACAAGCTTCTCTTGCTTGGCTTGACAGTTGTGGCAGTGTAGTCTCTTTGGATGCAGGGGAGATTCCACGTCCTGTCTCCAGGTGTCGATTTCCAAGACTCTAGCAGCACTCAAGCGACCTGCGTTATATTCCGGGGCACAGGTTTCCAGCAATTTACTCCTGTAAGTTTCCTCTTTCTGTACAATGTTGCTGTGAAATTTGACGTTTTTCTCCTTGGCGATTCCTCTCATTGGAGTTAGAGCGTCGTAACGGTTTGTTTTTATGGCCACCAGTTCCTTCGAAGTCTGAGGTCTTGAGGAAATCATACTTCTTATGTCTGTGTCATCCCTGTAATGAAGAAAAACATGATTATTTTGATATTTTACAGTAAAAATTTAATAAGTGTCATAAGATGATTTGTTGCTTATTTAGAATATGTTTAGTTGAGAAAAAGAATATTGTTGCCCCACCTGAGGTTAGTTTTTTTTATGACAAATTTGATGAAATTAAAGAAATGATAGATAAAACAGTATGCTATCAATTGTAATAGTTATAGATTTGACTCAACATTTTGATCTCTTTGAAATATGAAAAGAAACAGGTTAACTTTATATTGGCTGGATTAAAAGTTATCCTAACATATGTAAGAGCATACTGGTCTTGTTAGTTGTTTTGACGTAACAAAAGCACACACTTTATTTGCAATAGTAATATTGGTTTGTTGTGACAACAATATTTGATAAACATGAACTTTATTTATTGAGTTTATCATTTATCTTGTAGACTGTTTACCGACAGGTTGTGGTCTTTTCAAACTGGCGTGTTTTAAGTCATTCATAGTTACATAAAATATATCTCGTTTTGAAAAAGAATGGAAAATCATGTCATCTTACATGAGATATTATCTAACCAGCATATGGAGATAAAATTACCTAGTAGTCACAGAAGATTTCAGGGGTGCTACCAGTTTTGTACGTATGCTTACATTAAACTCCACCTTTTTCTTTTCTTTGCACGGCATACATGTATGACAGCCTGTTTCATTTTGTTTTGCCTCACACTAAAATTTTTGTATCCATATATACACAGTAGTTATATGAGTTCAGGCAAAATTCATGCATTAAAAACATTTTTGTTGAGTAATTAGACAGATGAAGGGAAATATGGCATGGTTTGTGTTTTTTTCCTCAGCCATTTGGTTTCAGTAGGGGATTAAGTAGCTTTAACACTTTCAATTATGCATTATTTTCATAGCTAGAGAACACTTCACTTACTCCAGTTACAAAAATGAATCAATGAAAGATACTCACATTTAACTGGTATTGTCCAAAAAACTCACTGTGATTTTAAGGTTGAAAAACCCTGGCTGGTGATCTGACATTCTTACATTTTCTGTTGTAAAGATACCAAGAGTCAAATCTGTAGAAAAATGACACCCAACAAAACTTTGTGCTTCATCTCTGTGCCTATCGACCCAGAGGAGTAGCTAAGGAAAACACCTTGAGAGTGGGTTTTCTAAGATCAATCAATCCATATCATTGCATTGTCCAGTCTATTTGTAGTGAAAATACAACTGAATAGTGCAGTCAATTTGTAAAGTGTAAATACCCCCCATTACATGCATTAAGCATTTGTGTGCAACTGTTTATGGTTGGCCAACTGTGTGTCTGTGTTTGCCCAGATCAGTTTGATTTCCACAAGGAGTAAAGGTTTTTAATAATAAATTCAATGGTGGTTAGTAATCACTGGAAATAAGGTAGATTGACATTGCTGTGTCAAGAGTTCCTCATTTTTTTCACCTCTGTTTTCTCTTCTAGTTTGACTTGGGTTACCTTTAAACGTCATTTCCATGGAATGAAGGGATTATATTAACACAGCATTTCATTAGTCTCATTGATGCTGGCTGTACATGCAATATTATTCAAGCTGTTTTTTTTTCTCCTTTTTAGCATCTGTTTGTTGTATCTAACCATTTGGCTTAAATTACCTTTAAGTAATCAGTGCTATATGGTACCCAGGGAGTAAAATTAATGCAGTATTTTGTTAGCCTCAGCTGATGCTGGTTGTACATTCAATATTATAAAAGCCGTAACTGAAGACAAAATCAAACAAATCTCTGCTGCCTGGATAATGCATTTTCACGTCAGTGAACAGAAAAGTGGCTACCACAGACAAGTGCAAATACAAAATGCCTACTACTGAGCAAATATGGTGGTTTCAAATGAAAACAAATTATCGGATTCAGTTTTGTTGTTAAATATAAGTGGTTGGCAACTCACATGCTGCGCACATCGTAGACACAAGCTCAAATCAGCTCTCTCTCCTTCCTGCCTGGGATGTCTGTTGGTCTAACTAACACTGAATTTATTTTGCACTGACGCTTATCGCAATGTCAATACAGTGTCTTCACAAGCGACCTACGAGTTTCAGATATAGTGTATCATTCTATCATTGATCGTATTGTAAACATTAATTATAAGGCCTGTTTGATTAGTAACTGACTGCTGACAGTCATATTTGCTTTTTTTTAAAACAAACTCAATAGCTGTATTGTTGTGCTGTCTATATTGTTGGTGACAATATGGATTTTAGAATTGAATGAAGTTTAAATGGAACTTTTTATACAATGTTTATGATCGAGTAATTTGGCAATTTTGAATTCAGATTTTTATTGATAGTGCTACTGATTATAAGCAATTTGCAATTGGTTAGTTGAACACATTGCTATTTCTGTAAACAAAGAAAATACATCTCTTTGGAAAAATTTGTTTGCATTGTTGTTTGGGTATAGATATTCCCTGTGTAATAACTAATAAAATCTATTTTGTAAGCCAGTACACTTCCTTGGACAGTCTGTCAAAAAGATAACTAATTAGCAGTGATTATATGAGAAGGTGCTCCACAGGACATTTTCAGTTTGCTGGGTAATGTTGATATCTTACCTGTAACATCAACGTTTATTCCTTTCAGCCTAGTGTATCAAATATCCAATTTTAAAACAAGTTCTTTTATTTTCAGTATGTGCGTTTCTATGCCCTGCTCCTCCCATCATACATTGTGGCAAATATTTTGATGGCCTTGCTATATCAACTCAAGTGCCTTGGTAAACCAGGTAGAAATTTTGTGTTTTTCCTAATAATTCATTTTGATTTTTTAAATTCATCATAAATTTCCTGCATTAAGTTTTATATTATATAGACACTTATTTTATCATTCTTTGCCAGTTAATAACCAATTGTAGTTTACCTGCCTGGCTGTATTATTAGATCCTTGGATATTTAAACAGGACATTTAAGCTAAAAAAAACCTATTCTACAAAATTAGGAGTTAAATGATAATTTAAGTTACAGTCAAATTGACAGGTAATCGGCGCCTACTGTAATTTCCAAATCTGCAAATAATCTCTTAATTTCTATCTAATCTCTAAATTTCACAAGGAATTTACCTTAAGTTGTATATTCACAGCATGTTGCCCCTGGATGAAGTGACACCTTGGTCAATGATATTTCAGCACTTCTGCCTCAGTAAATAGCTGTGGGATATTGACCAGCCAGTTGCTTGCATTATAAAGCAATAGGGTGTTCCAAAAGTTTGCACAAATTGGCAAAATGTATATTTTAATGAAATAAATTGAACCACCTTTTATTTAATTGAGAAATTAACAAATAACACCATTTGTGATACACAGTTTGTACTTTGCAAGATTTATATTAAAATTATTTTTAGTAAGTTATACTTAGTGATATCTGGTAAGTGTTCATAGTTTATGGGCACCTTGTATTAAGTGGCCAGTGCAAGTGATACAAAGAATTCCTAATGAACACACCTGTGAATTATTGATAGCAATTGATGAAATTTGCAAACAAAATCAGCCTTGGTGAAAGTGCCATGCTCTTTATTAGAAAAGGATCTACTGATAGCACTTATTCAGGGCTTTGTAAGAATGATGAGATGATGTATATTGCTCAAGCCATTTGATGAATATTTCTGTTTTATTAATTCCTAATTTTTTAAAAATTTATTTCATCCTGCTCTGACAGTTTGTTCAAGTTTCATACTTTTGTATCGAGAAGCCCAAAAATGCACATAATTTTTTCCTTTTTTGGGAGGTCCACCAATTAATATATCCATTGAAAGTATTTTTTCAATATATTTTTAGATGGAGATTGTCCTACATTCCTGTATGCATTGGGAACATATGGACAGTCATGGAGAGTAGTGCTTATAGCAGGCATACTGGCCAGAATAGCTAGGTTGTTTGCCGATTTATTTTAATTATTTATTAAGATTTTTGGAATAATTGATATTTTATTTATTAAATTTTTTTTAATTGAAGAATGAATTAATTTCACAGGGACACGAAATTTGTTGCTCTCTACAGAGTAAACTTTTTAAAAATAAGGTATAATAATTAAAGTAGTACTATACTACAAGTTGGAATAAAAAAAATTGCTAGTATGACTTTCTTAACTTGAAAAAAAATGTAAAACACAGTTTAAAATCTTGTATTACTGTTCCTTATATGAAGCCTAAAACCATTTGATAAATATCTCAAAACGGTCAGGATTATAGAAACTAATGTCACTTGATGTAAAGAATAATACAGACAATTCTATGGTAACAGCCTAAAGTGCAGTTTTAATGTCTATTTAAAAACATTACAGAATTACATCAGTGTATGAGCAGCTGGTCGGCCTGGGTATTCCTGACAATGACCATAGATCTCTTGACCAGAAGGACATCTCCTGGCACACTCTCCATGGACCTGTCCTGTATCTTCTCGCGACGGCCATTGTGGTGGTCAATGTCTGGGTCATCACAGCCACCATTGCTGTCATAAGCAGGATAACAGAACTCGTGCTTAGGTGGGCATATATATAGTTATTTTATTGTTCACATTACTGTTACTACTACAACTAATAATAATAATAATCACATAAATTTTTAAATGGCAATGTCGGCAACTCCTCAAGTTACCAAGGAGAAATCACATTCACCGAATTTGGCAGAATGGCGTCCCAGCCCTCTGTAAAGCTCAGAATTTTGGAAGGGAGATCTCTATTAAAACTGGGTCCTTTATTCACACAGGGCTTTGATTTTTTTTTTTTTTTTTTTTTTTTTGGGGGGGGGGTGTTACAAAACATCCAAAGCTTATCTCTATGTCAGACTGATGTTTTGACATTACTATCCTGTCACAAGGGGGTTATTATCAAAGAAGGGGGGTTATTTTTAAACTGGGGCTTCTATTTGTGATTTTTAAGGATATGGGGGGGGGGGGGGGCTTTATTAAAGCAAGAGTCATTTCATTATTAAATATGGTAAAATGTTTTGAATTGACATTCCCACAGCAAAACATTTTGCGTCCATAAAATTGTTTCATTTTACAGGATTTTTAGACCAGTTATATATTTGAGCTTCCTCAAGTACCCAGCACTGTTGGGTGCTGCCTATGCCGCTTACTTCCACTGTGGTGCTTTGGGTCTTCAGATACTGTATATGATTGCTCTTATTAAGGTAAATTATTTATACATGAAACATTTTAGATTGATAAATTATTAATAAAATAATAATGAAGAGTAATGAAAGTGCTGTTAAATTGTTTAGTATTTCAATATTATTTATTGATAAGTAAAAACCTATTTAGTATGTAATGAAACAAGGAGAAACCAATGTCAGAAAATGGATATTATGGCAGAATGTTCGATTAAATAATAATAATAACAATTATGGTATTAGAAGAACTCATCTGCTGTGTGCACATCCATTTTCATATTTGGATAACAGAAAATTGCTTTTAAATTCCTGAAGTGCTTTAGAACCGTTTTAAATTTTCTCAGGTGCTTTACTATTCCATTGAGAGCCGCGTGTCAGATGATCGAGAAGGTGCCACAAGACAATACAATCTCCATTTTAGTCTTCTGCTAGTCTGGATGGTTCTTTATATTTTAAATTCTCCAGCATTTATAGTTTGGGTAAAAAATTTGCCGTGAGTACATTTCACAATCAAGTTAAATGAATGTTATACTGTGTTACCATTTGAACTAATCAACAAGCAATGAAAATGTGTCAAACTATTAGATTAAAGGGATAATAACTCTTTGTATAAGATCTATATTTCACAATAAAAACATTGTGAATAACTCATAGAAATATAATATATTCTGTTTTACCACAAAAACGGCAGTTATAGCTATTTTTCCTGATATCTGAGCTTGTCTTTAGATCACGTGACCTCCAATGATGGCTATACTCTGTTAAAATCTCTTAAGAGATTTTAACAAAAAACCAAACTTTTTAGAAAAAAACCAGGGACTAACTTTCAATGTAAAAATGGATTCATTAGCCATTGATAAGTATGGGAAAATTGTTGTTTACTCCAGGAAAATTCATTTTTTGGCCGAAACGAAGAGTTATTATCCCTTTAAATTTGCTCAGAGATCATTATTGCAAAGAGTTACAACCAAATATAATTTTGAAAAAGTGCCATAAGTTTAATTGATTTGATAAAATTGGTACCAAAGTAGACTTAAATTCGACAGTTTGCCATAAGTAATCTCATCTTACCCTTACTATCTACCTCAGATATACCAACAAGTTGATGCATGATCCTTCTAGTCTCACAGCACTTGCTGCTACTGGGGTGATGTTTATGATAGATTTAGGGAATCACACTTCTTTGAATAGGTAAGGGTTTTTCTTCCAGATTGTTAAATTGTGCCAAAACAGAAATTTCTTTCCTTTCTGAAAAATTTTGTCTTATCAGCTGGGCTCAGTCAAGTGTGAATTTTTTTACAATCACATTAGAAGCTGGATAAATTTTAAAATTCTAAAATTTCATGACAGTCACTACATTAGTAATTTTAAAAAATGGACAAAAAAAGTTTACATTACCAAAGCCAAATTAGACTACACTTAGCATAAGGCTAAATGCATAATTCAAATTAGGCTAAATTGAGTCAAGATTGGCCTGTGGGAGTGACCGTCATGCCATTCTGAAACAAGGCTCAGACCATATATTACTTTTTTCCCATTTTAGGTCCATATACAAGTGGGTTTCCTCTGTGATGCACTTGCTTACGGTGATCATGCTAATGTATGCTGTGGAGTCCATCTATAGAATTCCATACTTCATTGTGATAATGCTAGGATTGCTGGGACTGGCTCAGGTGGTTCAACAGGGAGTACTGCCAGTTCAACATAAACAGAAGGCAGACTGATGAACAGGACTTTCACGTTTAATTAGCTCCAAGATCAAGTAGCAAACTTCCATAAATCATTATATATTTGTTAATTTTTATTCATAATCATATGGTGTGCTACAAATCATGTTTAGTTTTCTGTTGGCTTATCAAAACAAAAGCATTGTAACAGTTAAAGAAATTAAGTAGTACATGTTGTAATCAGATATTGTCTCCATCAGCAATTTAAATTTTGGACACATTGATATTAAATTAATTTGGACCATGGAATTTGAATTATAATGTAGTATAATATTAATAATATCTAAAAAATAGTTTAAACATGATTTTGATATTTTCTTATAACCATCTTTTTGTCATATCTGAGCACCAGCTTCTATGTTCAGTACAGAATAATTGTTTGCCAGAGAATATGAGACAATTGTGACCATTATATTTCCTCTAGTACAATTCAGTGACCACATTTTGTACTGGTTCAAGATAAAATTCATTGAAATACATTTTATACAAAGAAAACTGCTGCTGTCACTGGTTTTTGTGAAAATAAACGTCCTTGAGCAAGCTAGATGAAATGTAAGGAGTAAGGTCACACATATCGTACAGGTAGCCGTGTTCTCCTTCTTCCCACAACCTCAAGTATGTCAGAACATCCTTCTCAACTCTACCACAAACCTGTGTCAACATAGACTGAAGGTCAGCTTCACGTCCAGCTTCACTCAATACTTTGCACAGGTGATGAACAAAACAAGATAATTGTTTCTTCTGATCTTTTTGGAGTTTATTTTCTGTAGTGCTGCCCTCTACAAAGCAGTAGTCCTCATTGCTTGCTCCTTCCCATGACCAAGACCAGTCACCTGAAAATGAAAAAAAAACAAGGCAGCAAAGCTGTCAAATGTACAGACAAAGAACAGAAAATAAAGATGCAAATAAGTGAAAAATTAAATTTTCACAAAAAACTGTTAAATTGCCAGAAAAATTAACCAAACAGACTGCGTTGCCTATTGAAGCTGTATGTTAGACCCATGTTTCTTTCCTGTAAGTTTGAGAACAGTAAGTGACATGATTTCCCTTAAATGGTCATCATAGGAGCAGTGCCCAAAATAGGGGTTTCTTCAAATTTTGATGCAACATTACATAATGTTTAACAGCATAATGACAATCAAATGTTATTAATAAAATATTAGTAACATGGACATTCAGAAAATGTGACAAGCAAAAGTCTTCAAGATCATGGAACTTTAAAGTCACACCTTGAAAATGCCAATATGTGAAAAATTAAATTTTCACAAAAAACTGTTTAACTGCCAAAATAAATAAATAAATAAATAAAAATACCAAACAGACTGCATTGCCTACTGAAGCTGTATTTTAGTCCCATGTTTCTTTCCTGTAAGTTTGAGAACAGTAAGTGACATGATTTTCCTTAAATGGTCATCATNGAACCATATCTTAAAAGTAAAATGAAACTGCATTTTACTTCTCATATTTTTGCAGCTGTTAATGGGAGTACCTTAATCAAAACACTGGACATAAATTTAAGATTGCTTTAAGGAAAGTGGAAATAGATTATTCAGTTATCTAAAGTCACATTAATTTAGTATTTTACAAATATAATTATTAAATTAATGTCGTGTCTTATAAACAAATATTCCTCGTGATTCCTATACAAAGTCAGACGTAGGGATACACTGGCTTTACCTGTATGATAAATATTTTGGGTATTGCTGCCAGACTCTCGTGACACTTGTCACCCTTGAAAGGTCTCACTAACTTATCAACAGTGACAGATCTGTCTATTCCCCAAAAATGTCTTGTTTTTGGATCAGTATGGGTAGTTCTTACAGTGCCATCTTGTTCTTGTTCCACTGTTGTTTCTTCGCCTTGTGTCAAAACAATACACAAGAAACACCCATTTTTGCCAAATTCTTTTGCAGCCACTGAAAAATTTAAACAAAATAATGTAAGAAATTGTTAAAATTTTTCATGCACCAACAAAGCATAACTTATGCAACACCCTAGAGCAAGTAGATATTGCTGATGGTTTCAGTTGTAAGCAAGTTAAGCTGAGATTTACATTGATAGTTTTATGAATGCTTCACGATATCAAAAATGTCTCACATGCACAATGGATTAACTGTTGTGATAAAATAATCAGTCTGTTAAAAAACAGCAATTTTTGCTTAAAACTGTCAATTATCTTCTATTGTATTTTGTTTTTTTCTGTAAAATATTGTACTTAATCACTGCAGCAGTGGTGTATTTGATTATAACATCTATCATAAGCCAGTCAAAGTACTACTGTTGTTATTAAAAATGGAAACATTACAGTTCAATATTAATTATTCACAATAAACAAGTATTACTTACCCTTATTTTGAAGATGTCCTAACATTCTGTCCACAGTATAATCTTTCTTTAATTTCACTGTAAAACCAAGCTTTTCTAAAACCGACTTGAGCTGGTTTGCATCATTTTCTGTATCTCCATTTTTTCCCATCCTTGGAGAAAAGACAAAATCAAAGCAATTCAGTATTCTCATGATATCACTGAATCACATTACATCAAATTAAATTGCTATTTAAATTATTAATACTTCAGACATGCTGAAACTTTTCAGAACGGCCGGACATTTAGACTGGCAGTTATGAAAAATTTGTCAGTCCGAATGGATTTTTGTCGGACCAAAAATAACCCTATTCATTTGAGACAGATACTACCAGTACGATTAGGGTAGCTTACTTTGTGAATGTGATAGGTTTGAAATGGAAGGAAAAAAATACTTTGGGTTTTATATAATTTTATGAGTGAAGTATGTCGAATGATGACTGTAAATTCAAAATTGCGGCTCTTAAAACTCTTGTTGGTCCTTTGGACCGACCAAATCCAATTTTTTACCGGTCCAGACAAATTTTCTCCGTCATGACCGATTGAACCGACAGTTTCAGCATGTCTGATACTTAATTATAAGTTACATCAATGCATAAAGAATAGTACTGAGATTTTTACCAAAGAAAGACTGGGTTCCCATGCCTAGATCGATCCATCTGGATCAGTCTAACTCCCTGGGGAGTCTCACTAAATTGCTATCAACTAACCAGCTTAAAAGTCTATCACGCCTACTGAATCAGCTAGGGGGTAAAGATAATTACCCCCTAACAGCTTTACTAGGCGTGACAGACATTTAAGCCGGTGAAGTTGACAGCAATTTAGGGAGACTCCCCAGGGAGGTAGATCAATCCAAATATCTGTGGGAATTGTCCCTAATAAACCCAATTTAAATTAGCAGAGTAAAATCCTTTTCAGTTACCAAAGTGCTCACACATTTCAAAATTCAGTGTACCACTTTGCAAAGTAAGCTGGTCACTGATGGCTGAGCTGATATTTAGTTTCCTTGTCAGATCAATGAATTTGACCAGTAGTAGTCCTTTTGACAGTAACACAACTTCTTTAGTGCTACTAGCTACCTGCTGAAACACATTTTACTCCACAAATATACCAAAAAACATCTGTCTTTTATACAATAAAATAATCTTTGAAATAAATTTAAAATAAAAGTAAAATTATGCACAGTCTATACCTGGTTTTCTTGGAAGTACTGGAATCAAATTTTTTGTTATAGAAAATTATAGCTTTTCCAACAGAGTCTGTGATTGGATAACAGTCATCATCTTGCCAGCCAGGTGGAACGTTTGCAACTCTTTGCCTTTTCCCTTTCTCTTCATTCAATTTTCTATCAAAACACAGACAAAAAATAAATATTATACTCCTTAGAAGATGAATTTTAATTAATATTTAGATTTAGATTCACATTCTGTACATTCTCTGTTTTGAAAACTGAATTACTTTTAATCAAGTACCAATGCGCTTAAAAGTGTCATGAAGCTTGCAGGCTTGTGACATGCAGATAAACATCTATAAATCAATATCATTATCAGATATACTTGTTTTTCTTTATTTCTTTCAGCTGGGCACTGATGCTAATGTCAGTGGTATGCCCAGGTAAATCTTCAGCTTCTGTTTGGTCAGAGGCACTTGTGGCACCTCCTATGTTCTCTTCTGACATCTGGAAAAAAAAAGGATCTGGGTCATGTCACATACTCACACTGTACATGTATATTATCTACTTTTCTGTATACATTCTTTAATGCAGTCAGGGATTTATTCCTGCACTCCCCAAGTCACATAAAATATACATGTAACATTAATCAGCTAGGGCATGCACGTTTCAGTTCACCTGGGAAGTACCGTACAATACCCCACTGCCAGTTACAGGTAGATCTTTAATTTCAATTGTGCCCAGTTTGTAATAATAAATTAATGAAATACAGGTAGAGCACTCAGTATATCAAAATCAAATCCGTGTCAACAACACATAATGTACCGTTGTAATGCCATGCTACTATCATTTTTAGGCCACCTAGTTTATCATTTACAATGATAATTCTAAATAACATACATGTAATAACAAATGCAGACGCCCCTAGATGGTGTACGTTAGTTGTTTTGTCATAAAACATGCCCCCCCCTCCCCCAATATCAGACTTCAAGAAGACATACATGTATAAGCCACAAAGAAGAACAAGGGCTGACTTTTAACCAGTATGTCAGATTTTATGGGAAATTTGGGCTTCTTTTGTAATTTTTTTGTTATCCCCCCCCCCCTTCTTGTTCCCCATTTAGTCAATATTAAATTAAAAGGTCAAACTCAACTGCATACTTTGCAGCNTCCAGTCGCTCTATATAAGTAATACTGTGTGAAGGAAAAACTAAAACGAGACTGAAGCTCATGAGAAAGCACTAAGTCAAAGCGAGGCTTATATGCGGATATCGTAAGTGAGAGTTTTCAGGCTGACATGGCCGTGAATTGATTTGTGCCATTCACAGCTTAAGGCAAAGTTCTTTACATGCTTACATTGACAGAAAGCTGAATAAATTTTCCACAACTTGTAGAAATTTCAAGTTGTGCGGAGGCCTCTATAGGTACAAAAATCAAAATCAAAAACGAACTTCCGTAATAGCTTTAATAAAATTTCGATTTCAAACTCATTTTTCAACATTAAATATGCTGTAGATCAACTTTTGGGTCATCTCACATTATTCGAAATTTATTTCTCAATATGACAATGTACATATTGTAACCCCAAGTACGTTAATAGCCGAGATAATACACCGTTTATGACACCCTATAAATCTAAAAAAATATTGCCCAATTCAAATTCTCGAACTTCCGGTTTGTTTAATAGCCACCTAGCGGCAGACCAGTGGCTCCCGGGCTGTTGAAAGATACATTGTATCAACCTATTTTGCACACACTTGTGGCCAAAATTTCTATCACTTAAGTCTATTTCATAAACATATTACTCTGCTTGGGAAAATCCTAGAATCAAAATATAAAATAGGTGTTCATGCTGAGCGCCTCTCCTGTGGTAAATTTCAAGTTTCTACGAAATTTTTTATGGGTGAAAATCAAGTGGGGCAACTTATTGCTCATTTTTGAAAGTGGGGTCTGAAAAAAAAAAATAAAAACATGCTGCCCGTAGCCAGAGGGGGTTCGGGGGGTTAGAAAGAACCGCCCCTTTTAGTGGGAAAAGGTCCACTCTGGGTAAAATTTGACCTAGGTTCATGAAGTTTTTATGGAAAAAGGTCCACTTTTTCAGAAAAAGAACCCCCCTTTTGAAATTGCTGGCTACGGGCCTGCATGGTGTCACTAAAACCGGAATACAGTTTGATCTAAATGTGATGGATAAAAATTTTAAACGGTTTATTCACACTAAAATCTGTAATTATTCGTGTACCAAATTAGTTCAATTAAAAAACATTGTGTAGATCCTACATGTACATGTACTAATAACAGGAAATAAAAGAAACTGTGTGACTCTTACGGCAAACACCTCGAACTAAAATTTAAACTACACATTTCACTTAGGCCATCTACGAATGAATGAAAGCTTCCCATCATCATCATCATTAATGTATCGGTAGACCACTCACTTTCTGTGTTTTTACTTCACTTCTCCTTTCTCTTCCACCTTCTGCAAATTCTGGGAATTCCCGGTTTCAGGGTCTTGCTAAAATTACTTGTAGGTGGCGCTGCATGTTAGTGTAAAGCCTTTTTTTTTAAATGAACAACACCTTGACCTAACAAAAAATTACCTTAATTTTTTCCACCCTTTTTTCTTTCATCTTTTTCATTTATATGGATATCATCTAATATTGTTAAATTATCCACATTCTAATAATGACTGTTCTTCAAAGAGAGGGTCTTCTTGGATGATTTGACCAAATTATAACGAGGCTAATGGAATTAATGCCGAGGAGAAAAGAAAGATGCTATCGTGTGTGAGATGCCTTCGAAGAAATGCCTCCAACGGTCGCATTTGCATCATGACTGAGTAAGTATATAATATATGCATTTAATCGGATATTAGTAATATATAATTTCCGGTAAATTATATGAGCGTAACGCCGTTGCATTTAGCAATAACAACGAACGAACATAAAACGAGCACTTTTTCGCTCAGCTCTTATAATTATCGGTGTTTCAGTATTTGGCTATAGTAGTAATTCACTGACAGTAGAAAATTTGAGCAGGGAGGTGAACATTGTTGAATTGAGTTCACGAAAATGCTATGCATTCTATGTAGTGTCTGTTCCTCATACCGATTAGATATATATGAAGATCTAGACTAGTCACTAGAATGAAAGTGATGTTTATTTCTCTACTACATCATATGTACGTGTATTACCAGTAACGTTATACTTAAGTTATAGACAAAGAAATTTTGAGAGCGTGCTCATCTTTTATTTTGATTGCTAAAAAATCACAAATTGGCTTTAGCATGACACCACACTAGTCTACCCTAATATATATAACAAAAAATAAATAAATAAAAATAGAATGAAATAAAAATTATCAATTGGTAAAGTACTCTTAAAGAAATTTAATACAGTTTTCATGTACTAGTATTAATATATACATATGCAAAGTTAAATAAAATATTAAATTTAATTTGTTAAAAAACATTTAATCAGTTTTGATCATTTTGAAATTTATTATTATTATTATTATTATTAATTAGTCCTGATACAAATTATGTTTGTTAGATTCCTTAATAAATATTCTGATATTTACATTTTAATATATTCATTGGCTTTATTTAACATTAATGCTATTTTTTTTCTGTTTTTTGTTGGTGGAGACACCTACCTCTGCATCCTTTGCCTGCATGGTCTATAAAATGTAAAAGAAAAAATGTTTGATCCTGAAATTCTTTATTTTTATCACTTTATTTTTCTGGTTGAAATTTAATTACGATGATCAAAATATTGATGAATATTGTTAATACTTCCCATTATTGAGATGGAACTTAATTAGTCCTCCTTTCATAAACATCTGATCTTAATTGAACTTACTATTACTATCAGCCTATATTTTTATGTTTAACCACATATTCAATACACGAGTATTAAATGCTCATGGGGATCTTGATATTGTGAACATAGCAATCTTGAGAAATATCTTCAGTCAAACTTACTAGTACTTTAAAAAAAATTGACCATTCTTGCTGTAAGATCTTTTCTGCAGGTTATCTTAGTTTGTTACATATAATGTCTCTGTCCCATGTTAGCTACAGGCAGTGTCTACTGGAAGACCTAGGAATTATATATTTCTTTCCAATACTGAGCTTAGCTTATATGTAGACAGTGACCATCCTAATAAATGAGAAAAAATCCTGGAAATTACTGTAATTTACTTTTTTATCACTAAGATGTGTCCTATCCTAAACAATTGAGGAAATTGCAAGAATGACTCAAAAAAGAAAGTAGGAACTCAGTTACCTATTTATAGATTGTAATTTTTTGTACAGATATGAATGTACAGGGAAAATGTTACAATTTCCAGGCATTTAATAAAATTTGTATGATATAAAAGTGTACTGCAAAAGTGAAAGCTAGTATTTGGAATGGTTGATATATCTTCTGAATCACTAAAGATTTCTCTTTTTACAGGCCCCCAAAAGTAAGTTTACAGTAGCAATGCTGAGTGCATTGNTAGTACTTAACAGGAAATAAATGAAACTGTGTGACTCTTGCGGCAAACACCTCGAACTAAAATCTAAACTACACAATTAACTTAGGCCATCTACGAATGAATGAAAGCTTCCCATCATCATTAACGTATCGGCAGACCACTTACTTTCTGTGTTTTTACTTCACTTCTCCTTTCTCTTCCACCTTCTGCAAATTCTGGGAATTCCCGGTTTCAGTTTCTTGCTAAAATTACTTGTAGGTGGCGCTGCATGTTAGTGTAAAGTCTTTTTTAAATGAACAACACCTTGACCTAACAAAAATGTACCTTAATTTTTTCCACCCTTTTTTCTTTCATCTTTTTCATTTATATGAATATCATCTAATATTGTTAAATTATCCACATTCTAATAACGACTGAAGAGAGGGTCTTCTTGGATGATTTGACCGAAATTATAACGAGGCTGATGGAATTAATGCCGAGGAGAAAAAAAAAGATGCTATCGTGTGTGAGATGCCTTCGAAGAAATGCCTCCAACGGTCGCATTTGCATCATGACTGAGTAAGTATATAATATATGCATTTAATCGGATATTAGTGATGTATAATTTCCGGTAAATGATATGAGCGTAACGCCGTTGCATTTAGCAATAACAATTAAATAATAAATCCATCAAACGAGCACTTTTTCTCTCAGCTCTTATTAATTATCGGTGTTTCAGTATTTGGCTATAGTAGTAATTCACTGACAGTAGAAAATTTGAGCAGGGAGGTGAACAGTGTTGAATTGAGTTCACGAAAATGCTGTGCATTCTATGTAGTGTCTGTTCCCCATACCGATAAGATATATGAAGATCTAGACTAGTCACTAGAATGAAAGTGATGTTTATTTCTCTACCACATCATATGTACGTGTATTATCAGTAACGTTATACTTAAGTTATAGACAAATACATTTTGAGAGCGTGCTCATCTTTTATTTTGATTGCTAAAAAATCACAAATTGGCTTTAGCATGACACCACACTAGTCTACCATAATATATATAACAAAAAATAAATAAATAAAAATAGAATGAAATAAAAATTATCAATTGGTAAAGTACTCTTAAAGAAATTTAATACAGTTTTCATGTACTAGTATGAATATATACATATGCAAAGTTAAATAAAATATTAAATTTAATTTGTTAAAAAACATTTAATCAGTTTTGATCATTTTGAAATTTAATAATTTTATTATTATTATTATTAATTAGTCCTGATACAAATTATGTTTGTTAGATTCCTTAACAAATATCCTGATAGTTACATTTTAATATATTCATAGGCTTATTTAACATAAATGCTAATTTTTTTTGTTTTTTGTTGATGGAGACACCTACCTCTGCATCCTTTGCCTGGTCTATAAAATGTAAAAGAAAAAATGTTTGATACTGAAATTCTTTATTTTTATCACTTTATTTTTCTGGTTGAAATTTAATTACAATGATCAAAATATTGATGAATATTGTTTATACTTCCCATTATTGAGATGGAACTTAATTAGTCCTCCTTTCATAAACATCTGATCTCAATTGAACTTAATTACTATTACTATCAGCCTATATTTTTATGTTTAACCACATATTCAATACACGAGTATTAAATGCTAATGGGATCTTGATATTGTGAACATACCAATCTTGAGAAATATCTTCAGTCAAACTTACTAGTACTTTAAAAAAAGATTGACCATTCTTGCTGTAAGATCTTTTCTGCAGGTTATCTTAGTTTGTTACACATAATGTCTCTGTCACATGTTAGCTACAGGCAGTGTCTACTGGAAGACCTAGGAATTATATATTTCTTTCCAATACTGAGCTTAGCTTATATGTAGACAGTGACCATCCTAATAAATGAGAAAAAATCCTGGAAATTACTGTAATTTACTTTTTTATCACTAAGATGTGTCCTATCCTAAACAATTGAGGAAATTGCAAGAATGACTCAAAAAAGAAAGTAGGAACTCAGTAACCTATTTATAGATTGTAATTTTTTGTACAGATATGAATGTACAGGGAAAATGTTACAATTTCCAGGCATTTAATAAAATTTGTATGATATAAAAGTGTACTGCAAAAGTGAAAGCTAGTATTTGGAATGGTTGATATATCTTCTGAATCACTAAAGATTTCTCTTTTTACAGGCCCCCAAAAGTAAGTTTACAGTACTTAGCAATGCTAGCACTGAGTGCATCGGCTTTAGGTAAATAACTGTAGATATTAATATCAGCAGTCTCTCCACAACAAAGAACTTGGGTATAATATATCTTATATTCATTGCACTTGCTCTCACTGTCCTGGAAGAAAAGGTAATTTTGACTCCTTTGATCTGAAAAAGGTAAACAGCCCATATTATGAATGATTACTAGTAATTATTACTAACAGAATTATCAGCTTGTACTTTTGCAGATTTTTTGATGATTCATTTGTGTTATCTTGAGAAAAAATATATATAAGTATTACACTTATGGAAATCATATCAGAAAAGTGTGGGGACAATAATTATAGAGTTACAGGTGTGTCGTGTTACTGGGAATTCTTTCCTCCATCCCCATTGAAATATATATATATATATTGATATGGCATACTAAGCTTTGCATGGCATGACGGGGAACCTCTTCCAGTGTATTGATCCTCCCAGTCTGTATGTTATTGTGTGCATTGATAATGGAGAGAAAATGATAATGAACCAACCTGAGAAATGTACACACTCCAGACACATGCTGCCATCTGGAATGCAAAATTTCCAGTTTCCTGACATGAAAATTCAATAATTCTGGCTTTCTGTAATTGCTGTTTAATATCAGTGCTAGGAAAATGTCAAGGGCTTCTCAGAGGCAGAGATATTCAGTGGATCAAATCAAGGAATTCTTTGATTAATTGTCTTATGATATAAACAAGGGAAATGTCGTGAGATGTGTTACAAAGAAAACTTTGTCAGGTGTGACGATGAGCTGTAAAAAACACTTCAAGGGAAAACTGACAGACCAGGGTTATCTTTGAAGCATTTACTTAGGTGCCAAGGTAATCAATATTATCAGTCTTTTTTGTATATATACCACATGCATATTTTTAATACAAATATATAATTTTTCTTTGTTGCCTTAGACATTTGAAAAATTGCATAGCATTATACCATCATGCAAGATGGTGATTTTGTTCAGTTTAAGTTTTTGGCCCCCTTGCACTTGAAGCAGAGAAATTAGTCATGTCAGTATTCAGTGCAAGGAAACTGCACAGTATACAGTACAGTACAGCAGAAGGGATCTATTTATTACTGGGAGGCTGAGAGTGAGTCATGTGGCTCTGCAGTTCATCTGATATTTCTCTTGTGTCTAAGTTCAAAGCATTCTCAGTGTACATTATCTTGTAGAGGAGAGAAGAGATGTGTGCTGCTATTAGTGTTAGGAATGTTGTAAACACTATAGCTGGTGCAGAAGTACAAAAAAATACCAGATGGGGTAAGCTAGTGCTGTTTGGCAAACATTTTCTTTTGTTTGAATGCTGATATTTTATTCATCTTTGCAGTTCGAGGTTTCATTTGTAATGATGTTCCATATGTTATGTTTGTGAACACTATACTGAAAATCCTTAAAGATTTTGTGATGTTGTCAGTTTTTTAACATGAAATATTTCAAAGTAAAGCCAGTTAATATATGCATATGATAAATGATTTTGTTAAATGTGTAAATTGCTCTAGCCATTGTGATTTTCGACAGTGTAATGTATTTAATGGAATATGTGTGATAATACAGGCCTGTAGTCAGGAAGGGTTCGAGGGGTTTGAATGAACCACCCTTTTTTGCTGGGAAAACGACCACTCTGGATAAAATTTGATTTAGGTACAAGAAGGTTTTATGGTAAAAGGTCCACTTTTTCAGAAAATGATGAAATCTCTGGCTACGGGTCTGTAATATTACAAATTTTGTATTAAAATGGTATAAATGAGAAATTGGCACTGTACTATAGTACCTGGGTTGCAGATTAATTACGTGCACTTTTCTCCAACAAGGTGGAAATATGTGCCATGAATTAGACAGAGATATATCTGTGAATATCTAGTGAAAAATCAATCTGTAGCCCAGTACACTTATTGCTTCTGTTTATTCAAAAGATTTATGATATGTTGTAACCTTTAAAATTGAATGTCAACTCTAAAAGATTTGCGATGTTTTTGATTATATTAGGTTTTATAAATCTTACATAAATATCTACATCTCTACATATTACATACTCTCTACATATTATATGATTTTCTTTATGTAAATGATCATCGGTTTGATTTTTCACAGTTGATTAACTGTTTTTTTGAGAGTTGTATATATATCAATTGTATATATAACTGTATATATATATCAGGGTGCATCTTTGTGGGATTATACATGATTGTACAAATGTTAAGAACATGACATGAAGACTAGAGCTGATTATGACTGTACAAATGTAAACAACATAAGATAAAGATAAGAGCCATTTATTTCAAACTGTAAGATATGGCACTATTGCAACATGATGAAAAGGCACTACTTGTATGTGGGCATATTCAGTTTATGATGCTTAAGCAAGAAATTGTGATTTTTGCTAATATAGTTTTCCAGTGGTTTTGCCAATAGCAATTGTGTTGAAAACATTGTCTCAGGCCACTTACTTTTATTGGCATCTCTTATATTCTAGAAGACATCAAAATCCGAAAGGCATGTATGGACTGAACACCATCCAATAAAACACTAGTTATGTTGAGTTTTCACTGAATAGGGTATCAGAATATGAAAAACCTTTCAAGGACTGAAGGTGGCTGCCTTTGGACTCCATACACTTAAATTGAACAGTTTTAAATGATTTCTTTTATATTATTTTCAGTTGTAGCTGAGAATGGATGTTGTCCTTGAAGACAATGGAAATGTGTCAAGCCAAGTCGATTGCAATTACAATATGGACAGCGAAAGTGAAAGGACAACAACAACAACAACAACAACAGGAGCAAGAAAGAAGAAGGTAAAAAAAGAAAAAAGCAGAAGGTAGACATTAAAACAATTGATTCATGGTGCTTTGTGGTGAACCCATGTTTTATAATGAAGTTATTTCAAGGCGTTTTTTATTATCAGAACTTTACAATTATGTAGTTATTATAATAACATACTATAGTTAATCTTCAAGCATCCTGAACAAGTGACTCCTTCTAATGATAATAATAATAATAATAATAATATTAGTAAAATCAAATGATTACAGTACACCTGATTTGTTGGGCAACTGAAAACTTTGAACAGAGGTATTTGGTAATGGATGTGGAGATATGTGTGACAGAATACAATGTACAGTGGGATGTATTTACAAGGAAACAAATTGCACACACACACACACACACAGACACACACACACACACACACACACACACACGGTGACACCAAACACACACACACACATATACACACACACACATATGCACATAAACTCACGTATAATTAAGGAAGTTGGGAACTGAACAAAAGGCATGGTCCTTAAGTATTCCTGTTTGGTTAAAGATTTGGAGTATTTTAGACCTCAGTCTCACCTCTGACAGGGCAGTGGAGGTTAACGTATATTCTAAGTAACAGAAATACCTGTCCATGCCTCATTGAAAACAGTTTGTGCTATATCAGTACCATCTTCAAGGGGAAACCACAGACCATTAATTTTTGTCATCAAAACAGTTGTTTGATATGGAATTATAAGTATTTGCAGTTGGTTATCAATTATGAGAAATTTAAGTTGCTCATGTCTTCTTCACTGTATTCTGGTTCAGGTATTTTATTGATCCATTTGGATTATTTTACGTGATGAAGGATTGTATTAGAGGTCAGTTGTGCCTACTGCATCATAAAAAACTGAAGCCTGAAATGCTATGGCTGTCTTTAAAGAAGTTAATATCCACCACAGGGTGGCTCACCTGTAAACCTGTATCTCCATCAGTCATCTTGGAGCAAAGTTACAGGCTGTAGATCATTAAAATGCCATTTACTGATATTCTTGGATATATATACAAAACTGTTGCATATTTGTGGATAATTATACAATGTGGTTTCTGTCATTTTAATAGAAATAAAAAAATTTACCAATGAATTGTTCTTGAAACAACATTTTCACACTAAAATCTTATTAATGCTTTTTTTCTTTTTATTAGACTTAATGGTCACTTTTAGTTATAGAAATCATATATAAAACACTTCAGTTGAAAAGGCCATTTATTCTGACCACCCAGTTGCTCCAATGATTATTAAGAACACAATGTGGACATAATGCAGATACTTTTCATAGTGGCAAATGTAATTTTTTGCTAAGGATAGGCCACTGGGTTATAGAATAGTCATGGTATGTCACTGAATAAATAAATGTGTTGGTATGTTAAGTCTCTTCACTGTGGGTATCCCTGGCTTCGGTGTACTGTGAATACACACTCATAAATAAGGCAGGCGCCTTCACTATGGGCTCAGCCCACTTAAACATACCTGCTGAGCCCCGGGCAATTACAAAAATTCCAGGAAATATATTCCAAGGAATCCCTCGTGAGTGTTTCCCTTCCAACCCAAATGGTTCTAGTTGTGACTGTTAAAGGAAGGCATAACCACTGATGGCACTTGTTAGGGATTAGAGCCCTGGCTTCAAAGAAGAATGGTATTTTGTAGTGCACTCATAGACAAAATTCTTTCTCATCATCTCTCTATAGGAAAGTGAATCATGTCAGTTCTTAAGGGGGAAAAAAGGAATCCAAGACCATGTGTTTTTGTGTAAATTAATATTAGCACCATTATTTCTGAGACAAAGAATACTTTTTTTGTTAAGAAGCAGTGGATATTTACAGTACATTAAGGTATTAATCAAGTAAATATATAAAAGAAAAAATATTTAACCATTATCTGAAAACTACCATATCATGAGGAGACTTAGTTGTTGTTGTGTTCAGTCAATGCCCAATGTATAGTCTGTGGATTAACTTAGTGAAAATATCAAGAGGGTGTTTCCTTCTTACCTGATATTTGATTCACTATCACCTAGTGAGAAGCAGACAGATTTAGAAGCCAGGCTGGCAGAGGTGCACCTGTCTGTCATGATAAAGTAATGATGTTGAAGATCAAAACACATGTGAGTAAGATGGCTTGTAATCTTGAATAAATTCATTAATCTGTGAGAAAAATATCTGCTCAGGAATATAACCGTAGTCGGCGTCTTCCACCAGGTGTTGCAACTGATATAAAGAATGGTAATGGATGGAAATTTGCCTGCGGCAGTACCAACTGCCCCGTGAATAACATCAACTTTGTTTAATTGATCAAAGTGCCTTACAAGGGAAAGGATTTGGAAGCTCGTCTAGACACATTATATCATGACAACTGCACAAGAAGCAAAGTGAATTTATCTGAATACAGGTTATCCATGAACAAGCTTCCTCACCACTAGGAACATTGATTTGTGAAACATCATGCGTGAACACTTCCACATAAGGCTTCAAGACAGAAGGTTGGTCTCAACTCTAAGACCAAAAATTTTGGTTTGACTGATCAATGGAAATTTGTAATAGTCCACTTAAATGAAATATTGCACATTATTTACAAAAAGAAAGAAATGATTCATGTTTTATACCAGTATTAACTTGATTTTAGAGGGCTGTTATGTCTTTATCTTGAATTAAATTTGACATTTTTTTTTTTACTCAAAGTTGAGTCAAACTTTGGACTAAAGATTTTCCACTTAACCAACCCTTGAACTTCTTTCAAAAAGAAACTTTGTTTTAAACTTTCAGACCAAAATTTTAAACTACTTTGACCCAAAATATATTGGTATTAGTCCAAAATAATGAAATCCTTTGTCTGTTTTGTTTCAGCCCTATATCTATGTTATTGAAGTGGAGTACTATGGATTTATCTTGAACGAAAGTAGAACAATTTTTGTCCAAAAGTTATGACCAATTTTGGAGCTAATGTTCTTTTGTGAAACCGACCAATGGAAAATAGATAATGCTTAGTCAAGAAACATTTCTCCTGAAAACTGTTAGATGTTTAAATACATTATTGCTAATGCCTAACGGAGGTAGATTACCCACCACTTTTTGCATTACACCTTGTTGCATACATAGGCATTTAAAACAATGTGCTACGTGAGTAATAGCGATAATTTTTGTGGCTGGGCCAGAGAAAAAATTGATCATGTATTATGCAAATGCTAGTAGCACCCCATCAGTAGTTAAACCCACCATGTTCATATAGCAGGTTAATGGTCTGATGATTAATGTTCTTGTATTTAATAGATTTTATTGAAAGGTCATGATATTAAAAGATATTGAGCAGGAGGTGATAATAGGGCATAATAAACAATATTCCGTAGTTGAACATTTGAAATTGCTACTAGCCCACTTATTAGTCTCCATCCTTAGTTATGGCGATAAAATGATATATTATATCAGCATAGTGCTTGGATTGAGGGAGTGCTATTTTCCTCTCCTTCGTCATTGCCATTATTGATTTCTCTTCCTATTTATGCAGAAAGTATTGATGTTTGCCGTGTGACTGCCGAGCAATAGGAGAACTACAGTGCTAAGATAATGGCAATTTCCTCAAGTGGAAATGACAAGCATTGGTTTGGGTGACCAAATGTACATACTGGGGAGATTCTGGTAAAACGACATTTTTCAAACTAGTTAATGGTATAGTGGCAGCATATTAGGGGCCTTTGGGTCTGTAAGGGTAGTTCTGTATTGGAAATCTTTAAAAAGAGCTGAAATTACCAGAGGTTAAAATGTGTTGTAAACACAAAGAGAAAACATTACCAAAAGTCTTTGGATGTTATATAATAAATTTTGTTTAAAAGGTGAGATGAAATGTTTAAAAATAGATCTTATCATCCATAAAGCTTTGAGACTACTTGCCTACTATGGTGAATGATTATATGATCTCAACTGGCATTCAAGTGGGTTAGACATGATAACTACAAGATTATATACCCACTATCCTAGATAAACTTAGCAATGACATTTTACGGTATATACAAAAATGCAGTCAGTGTATTGTACCAGTTTCCAATAAAGATATCATTTGAATTATGGATAATATATGATGATGTACTAGTAATTGAGAAATGTTCAGAATTGATTTTACAAGTTGCACATATTATGTTTTATGGTTCTTCTTTATCGCTTAATCAATTAAAATGAGATTATTCTAGAACAAATTCCCAAAAGGACTTGACAAGACTATTTGATTCCATTTGTTTGGATAGTGCATTCTCACGATACAGTGTTTCATCTTGGAATTAAACAACCATCTGCCTCTAATACAGTTTAAAACCCCATGTGTATTTTGTTTCATGGATAAAATCTCCTTGCTGCAGGTATGGAAATGCATTTTGTTTCACCCTGGTAGCAAAGGGACATGGACACAGTGTGGTGTACCTACTTAGAATTTCATTAAGAAATTGCTAAATAATAATAATAATAATAATTGTAGTGATTTGTAGTAATAATTTTAAGCGTATGTGCTCAATTTATGTAAAACTGTAGTTTAGAGAGCTTGTAAAATGTAACTGTACACATTTTAATGCTCAATAAATTATTATTTAATTATTTAATTATTTAATATATATATGGAGGGAAGTTACGAACTCTATGTAAAAAAATTCATGTGGGGTGAGGATGTGGCATTATAATGTACTTTGTATTTCACAACACGGAAAAATGCTGTAAGATTAGCCATGGTATCTCAGAAATGTCTAAATTTATATAATCTGTGTTAATCTGGATAAGAAATGAGGTTGAATGAAAATATAAAATGCCAAATCTATGTGTCTACTGAGAGTCAAAATGAAAATATGTTACTATGATATATGGAGAAATAATCTCACACTTGCATGCAAATAATTTGTTAATGCTAATACTGGTTTATTCAAGAGAGTTAAGCAAATCAGAACTGTGTTTTTTTGTCCTAAAATGATTTAAAGTACTAGTAATTGTTTATTAGGTTTAACTAAAATGTAATACTAAAGTGAGTAAAATAGACTGTAAAATGAGAGGTAATCAATTGCATTAATAAATTTCGTTTCCTTGTACATTTAAGATTTAACAAATTTAAACTCAAATTTAAGTTGTTCTGTGCAAAATGTTTTTATATTGCAAATATTAAAAAGTAGTTATGGATTGGCCAAGGTTTAAGACTTATAAGTAGACTGCATCCTCCTGGACATGGGACTAATTTTCTGGTCTTGGATGTTCAGACCAACATTTCATTGATTCCCTTTGTAAAATTATGGAGGAAAAGGAGCAGCTTCCAAACATTGGTGATTCATCTGTATCAATCATGCTTTTTTTTCTGATATGAAGAAATGCCTTTGTCATAGCAATCATGAGTTTGATTATTCACTGTTCATATCTGTGCTTAATGGACCATTTTGGTCTGGCATCTGGCGCCAGTTGTACAGAAAAGTTTTAGGCCCAGCTAAGGGCTCTTTGCCAATAAAATTATCGGTCCATGTAGATCAATCCAACTCTTGCTGAATGCAATCAGATTAAAAGATAAACACACCTACTCCTTGTATCCAGTAGAGTACAGAAAAGCTGATTGTATTCAGCGAGAGTCCCCATGGAGTTGGATTGATCTAGGAAGACTGATAGTTTCATTGGAAACGAGCACTTAAACTACTTAAGTCAGTTATATCTGGTGATATAATTAGTTAATTTTGTGATATTGGCCCTTAAGCATTTTATGATTGATTTGCCCACAATAAATGTAGTTGTCTTTGTAGTACAGTAAGGTGCCTCTACTTGTATAGGAAGAAGCCTGAGTGCACATTTATGAATTCTGTTCAGGTTTCTATAAGTTTTTATGGCAAGTATATAAGCTTACTGTCCAACTTATTAGTGTTTAGATGCCTGCAAGAAATTGATGGATTTTTATTGTAACTCAATCTGTGTTACTTCCTTCTGGGTTGAAACAAGTTCTAGTTAGATTCTATTCCAGGGAAATTGCCCTTTTTTTCACCAGAGGAATCAATATTTGTGTGGCAAGTGATCACATCCATGTTTTGATAAGACAAAATAATAATAATAATGCAGGTTAATTTTCCTCATTCCTGGGGGAGAAAATGTAATATGTTGTAAGGAAATGATAAGGTAGTTTATTTTGTGAAAGTATTTGCAATTTATGTGACATGGTGTTGAAAATTGAGTACTTTTGATTTGAATATCATTAATTTTTTTCAGGAGGAACAATCAAGAATCAAGCCATCTGGTGGGAAGAAGAGATATGCTCAAAAGAGACATCCACAGAATCTACTGAAGTATGAGGAAACTTCCTTAGACTTGAACAGTACGGCACAATGTAATGGGCACAGTGAAACAATTTGTAATGGCCACATGGAAGTTCAGCTCAATGGTTTCAGTGAGCCATACAGCAATGGCTGGGCTGAAGAGGATGGGAGTCAATCATCCAGTGATGAGCTCAGGGTTTATAATGTAAATGGCATAACAAATCCTGAAAACCCTTGTGACCATAAAGGGAACAGATGGAATAACACCCTGACTGTTGCATGTGATGGTGCCCCATTACACGGTCAGTTACCTATGACCAATGGCACTGAAAATGATCAAAGTCTCACAGGAACTGAGAGCACGTCCTTGTCATTGCCTCCTCTGGTTTCTGTTCCTGACAGCAATGGAGATTTGCATAATAGAAAATTTGACACAGCAGATGGTGAGGTCCATACAAGCGGTGTCAGTGAGTTTGAAAACCATGAGAATAAAGCCATTAAAAATGAGTCTCAAAAAGGCATTGAGTCTGACAGCAAAAAGGAAATTGGAATTTGTGTGGTCTCTGATGGCAAAGGCAATTATGCCAACGGCTTCTCGTCAGATTACAGAATTGAAAATAACAGCAGGAGCAATAATGCAGGGGATATGCCAATGTTTTCTCAAGTAGAAAATGAGCCTAATGAAAGCAGTATTGACCAAAGCTCCAGGAAAACTCTCTATCAGATTACATTGTCTGAAGACGGGAAGCCTGCGGCAACAGGAGCAGCAACAGAATGGGAGAGGGAACATATTGATGAATGTGGTACCAAAACCCAGGGCCAATATAGATATTCAGACCAGCACAGTGAGGCCAGCTGCTTCAGAAACCATGGGGATATCACATATTCTGGAGATGATGAAGTGCCAAAGCAAGATATTCAATCAAATGACCCACCTGGCAGTTATTATATGCAGGTAGAAAACTGGTGCCAAATATTAGAGGAAGACCACAGCCAATTCAATGGAGTTGTTGGAGTAGATGAAGGGACTGTACATTGCACATCCAACAATTTTACTTCAGGTGAAATTGATTTCAACGTAGAGAATACCAGCCATTTTGATCAACTACAGACTATTGCACTAGACTATATAGCAGGCTCCTACCATGATGATGACAACAGTGATGTCAATAGGGGGGAAGTGGAAAATCAAAGCACTGAAGCAAACATAGGAGCAGATGATCACCTTGAAGAGGATAATGACAGTGTGAGTGATAGCATATCTCAAAGTACAGACTGTCAGTCTACGTGTAGTACTCAGTCAGAATGGATGGTCACCAGGTCATGGCAGTTTCTCCATAGTTATCGGAACACAGTCAGCCAAGCAGATCATGTAATTGATACCATAACCACTGACTTGCATTCAAAATTTGCTTGTATATCAATTCCTCATGCTTGGGCAGATAACGGGCAATGTTTAAGTGATCACTCAAAGCAGCTGCCATCTACCGAAGCTGAACAATCGGCTCCAGTTTCGGAGAAAGTTTCTGTAGCAAAGTTTTCTGAGGCTAGTTCTAGTGACAAAAGCTCTGATCAGACTGTCCCATCTGACTGTAAATCCCAAGATGGATTAAGCGATGATTTGGAATTTTTTTACGATGATGAATTTGCCACGGGATTCAACACCAATTTGGCTGACATTGATATGGGGATGCTCAACTCTGATGAGCTTCAACTTTGCTCTTCACTGTCAGATGTATTGTCACGTAGCCAAGTTCGACCGTTAGGTCAAGCCAGCAAGATGAAGGTGAAGGCAGAGAGATGCCATTACGATAGTGATTATGACCTATCCAGGACCAGCACAGCTTGCAGCTCTTTACTTTCCGTTGGGAGTAGCAATGTCGCTGCTGGCCTGGACTCAACATCGAGTTCTGAAAACCCAAAAATGTTGTTCATCTCTGGAGAATTTGACTACTCCTCTCCGTACCTGTGTGAAGAATTACTCCAAACAGTAGATCGGCTGAGCGAGCATGGCCACCAGGAGCAGCAGCCCTCTGAAATGCACTGTAATGAGTATGATGAGTATGACATCTCTAACCTTCCTTATGAACACATGTTTTTACTACCTCACGAGGCCACGGCTGCCTCAGACACATTTTCCATATCAGACTTTGAGAAGGAGCATTTCTTTTCTTGCAAGGATCTTATGCAGTCGGATGAAATGTTGGATTTCCCCCCTCACCCTCCAAAAGAGAGAGCTAACATGCATGGAGGAGAAGAATCCCCGTATGATGATGAAGCACACCTAGAGTACCCTTCCTATGTTTCTAGTTCTGGCGAGTTTTCAGATTTAGGCTACTCGCCCTTGTTTTCCCCTTCCAAAGAGTCTACTGGAATAGCACACGTGTCTTCCGGAAGTGCAACCACGGGTAGTAATGCTAGTAGCCTGAGAGATGTGATAAACTGTGATCCCTATAGCACTAGGCAAAACTATATGCTAACGTTTGCTGATGGAGGGTCATGTAGTCCCACTAAACAACTCCATGATAGCTACCAAGACGCTGACACCAGTGATGCCAGTCAACACCTGACAACATGGGCAGAAAGGGCCAAGGTCTTTGATGAAAAAGGGGTGGAGACTGTAAAGCACTTCAATTCGCCTATCTCTGACAAGACCTCCCCAGGGAGNTTTTATCATGACAACTGCACAAGAAGCAAAGTGAATTTATCTGAATACAGGTTATCCATGAACAAGCTTCCTCACCACTAGGAACATTGATTTGTGAAACATGCGTGAACACTTCCACATAAGGCTTCAAGACAGAAGGTGGGTCTCAACTCTAAGACCAAAAATTTTGGTTTGACTGATCAATGGAAATTTGTAATAGTCCACTTAAATGAAATATTGCACATTATTTACAAAAAGAAAGAAATGATTCATGTTTTATACCAGTATTAACTTGATTTTAGAGGGCTGTTATGTCTTTATCTTGAATTAAATTTGACATTTTTTTTTTTACTCAAAGTTGAGTCAAACTTTGGACTAAAGATTTTCCACTTAACCAACCCTTGAACTTCTTTCAAAAAGAAACTTTGTTTTAAACTTTCAGACCAAAATTTTAAACTACTTTGACCCAAAATATATTGGTATTAGTCCAAAATAATGAAATCCTTTGTCTGTTTTGTTTCAGCCCTATATCTATGTTATTGAAGTGGAGTACTATGGATTTATCTTGAACGAAAGTAGAACAATTTTTGTCCAAAAGTTATGACCAATTTTGGAGCTAATGTTCTTTTGTGAAACCGACCAATGGAAAATAGATAATGCTTAGTCAAGAAACATTTCTCCTGAAAACTGTTAGATGTTTAAATACATTATTGCTAATGCCTAACGGAGGTAGATTACCCACCACTTTTTGCATTACACCTTGTTACATACATAGGCATTTAAAACAATGTGCTACGTGAGTAATAGTGATGATTTTTGTGGCTGGGCCAGAGAAAAAATCCATCATGTATTATGCAAATGCTAGTAGCACCCCATCAGTAGTTTAACCCACCATGTTCATATAGCAGGTTAATGGTCTGATGATTAATGTTCTTGTATTTAATAGATTTTATTGAAAGGTCATGATATTAAAAGATATTGAGCAGGAGGTGATAATAGGGCATAATAAACAATATTCCATAGTTGAGCATTTGAAATTGCTACTAGCCCACTTATTAGTCTCCATCCTTAGTTATGGCGATAAAATGATATATTATATCAGCATAGCGCTTGGATTGAGGGAGTGCTATTTTCCTCTCCTTCGTCATTGCCATTATTGATTTCTCTTCCTACTTATGCAGAAAGTATTGATGTTTGCCGTGTGACTGCCGAGCAGTAGGAGAACTACAGTGCTAAGATAATGGCAATTTCCTCAAGTGGAAATGACAAGCATTGGTTTGGGTGACCAAATGTACATACTGGGGAGATTCTGGTAAAACGACATTTTTCAAACTAGATAATGGTATAGTGGCAGCATATTAGGGGCCTTTGGGTCTGTAAGGGTAGTTCTGTATTGGAAATCTTTAAAAAGTGCTGAAATTGACCAGAGGTTAAAATGTGTTGTAAACACAAAGAGAAAACATTACCAAAAGTCTTTGGATGTCATATGATAAATTTTGTTTAAAAAGTGAGATGACATGTTTCAAAATAGATCTTATCATCCATAAAGCTTTGAGACTACTTGCCTACTATGGTGAATGATTATATGATCTCAACTGGCATTCAAGTGGGTTAGACATGATAACTACAAGATTATAAACCCACTATCCTAGATAAACTTACCAATGACATTTTACGGTATATACAAAAATGCAGTCAGTGTATTGTACCAGTTTCCAATAAAGATATCATTTGAATTATGGTTAATATATGATGATGTACTAGTAATTGAGAAATGTTCAGAATTGATTTTACAAGTTGCACGTATTATGTTTTATGGTTCTTCTTTATCACTTAATCAATTAAAATGAGATTATTCTAGAACAAATTCCCAAAAGGACTTGACAAGACTATTTGATTCCATTTGTTTGGATAGTGCATTCTCACGATACAGTGTTTCATCTTGGAATTAAACAACCATCTGCCTCTAATACAGTTTAAAACCCCATGTGTATTTTGTTTCATGGATAAAATCTCCTTGCTGCAGGTATGGAAATGCATTTTATTTCACCCTGGTAGCAGAGGGACATGGACACATTGTGGCATACCTACTTAGAATTTCATTAAGAAATTGCTAAATAATAATAATAATAATAATAATAATAATAATTGTAGTGATTTGTAGTAATAATTTTAAGCGTATGTGCTCAATTTATGTAAAACTGTAGTTTAGAGAGCTTGTAAAATGTAACTGTACACATTTTAATGCTCAATAAATTATTATTAATATATATATGTATGTATATATATATGGAGGGAAGTTACGAACTCTATGTAAAAAAAATTCATGTGGGGTGAGGATGTGGCATTATAATGTACTTTGTATTTCACAACACGGAAAAATGCTGTAAGATTGCCCATGGTATCTCATAAATGTCTAAATTCATATAATCTGTGTTTATCTGGATAATAAATGAGGTTGAATGAAAAAATCTATGTGTCTACTGAGAGTCAAAATGAAAATATGTTACTATGAATTGATATATGGAGAAATAATCTCACACTTACATGCAAATAATTTGTTAATGCTAATACTGGTTTATTCAAGAGAGTTAAGCAAATCAGAACTGTGGTTTTTTGTCCTAAAATGATTTAAAGTACTAGTAATTGTTTATTAAGTTTAACTTAAATGTAATACTAGAGTGAGTGAAATAGACTGTAAAATGAGAAGTAATCAATTGCATTAATTTTGTTTCCTTGTACATTTAAGATTGAACAAAATTAAACTCAAATTTAAGTTGTTCTGTGCAAAATGTTTTTATATTGCAAATATTAAAAGGTAATTATGGATTGGCCAAGGTTTAAGACTTTTAAGTAGACTGCATCCTCCTGGACATGGGACTAATTTTCTGGTCTTGGATGTTCAGACCAACATTTCATTGATTCCCTATGTAAAATTATGGAGGAAAAGGAGCAGCTTCTAAACATTGGTGATTCATCTGTATCAATCATGCTTTTTTGCTGATATGAAGAAATGCCTTTGTCATAGCAATCATGAGTTTGATTATTCACTGTTCATATCTGTGCTTAATGGACCATTTTGGTCTGGCATCTGGCGCCAGTTGTACAGAAAAGTTTTAGGCCCAGCTAAGGGCTCTTTGCCAGTAAAATTATCGGTCCGTGTAGATCAATCCAACTCTTGCTGAATGCAATCTGATTAAAAGATAAACACACCTACTCCTTGTATCCAGTAGAATACAGAAAAGCTGATTGTATTCAGCAAGAGTCCCCATGGAGTTGGATTGATCTAGGAAGACTGATAGTTTCATTGGAAACGAGCACTTAAACTACTTGAGTCAGTTATATCTGGTGATATAATTAGTTAATTTTGTGATATTGGCCCTTAAGCATTTTATGATTGATTTGCCCACAATAAATGTAGTTGTCTTTGTAGTACAGTAAGGTGCCTCTACTTGTATAGGAAGAAGCCTGAGTGCACATTTATGAATTCTGTTCAGGTTTCTATAAGTTTTTATGGCAAGTATATAAGCTTACTGTCCAACTTATTAGTGTTTAGATGCCTGCAAGAAATTGATGGATTTTTATTGTAACTCGATCTGTGTTACTTCCTTCTGGGTTGAAACAAGTTCTAGTTAGATTCTATTCCAGGGAAATTGCCCTTTTTTTCACCAGAGGAATCAATATTTGTGTGGCAAGTGATCACATCCATGTTTTGATAAGACGAAATAATAATAATAATGCAGGTTAATTATCCTCATTCCTGGGGGAGAAAATGTAATATGTTGTTAGGAAATGATAAGGTAGTTTATTTTGTGAAAGTATTTGCAATTTATGTGACATGGTGTTGAAAATTGAGTACTTTTATTTTGGGATCAAAAGGGGGTGGATACTATAACAAAAGTATGATTTGAATATCATTAATTTTTTTCAGGAGGAACAATCAAGAATCAAGCCATCTGGTGGGAAGAAGAGATATGCTCAAAAGAGACATCCACAGAATCTACTGAAGTATGAGGAAACTTCCTTAGACTTGAACAGTACGGCACAATGTAATGGGCACAGTGAGACAATTTGTAATGGCCACATGGAAGTTCAGCTCAATGGTTTCAGTGAGCCATACAGCAATGGCTGGGCTGAAGAGGATGGGAGTCAATCATCCAGTGATGAGCTCAGGGTTTATAATGTAAATGGCATAACAAATCCTGAAAACCCTTGTGACCATAAAGGGAACAGGTGGAATAACACCTTAACTGTTGCATGTGATGGTGCCCCATTACACGGTCAGTTACCTACGACCAGTGGCACTGAAAATGATCAAAGTCTCACAGGAAACGAGAGCACGTCCTTGTCATTGCCTCCTCTGGTTTCTGTTCCTGACAGCAATGGAGATTTGCATAATAGAAAATTTGACACAGCAGATGGTGAGGTCCATACAAGCGGTGTCAGTGAGTTTGAAAACCATGAGAATAAAGCCATTAAAAATGAGTCTCAAAAAGGCATTGAGTCTGACAGCAAAAAGGAAATTGGAATTTGTGTGGTCTCTGATGGCAAAGGCAATTATGCCAACGGCTTCTCGTCAGATTACAGAATTGAAAATAACAGCAGGAGCAATAATGCAGGGGATATGCCAATGTTTTCTCAAGTAGAAAATGAGCCTAATGAAAGCAGTATTGACCAAAGCTCCAGGAAAACTCTCTATCAGATTACGTTGTCTGAAGACGGGAAGCCTGCGGCAACAGCAGCAACAGAATGGGAGAGGGAACATATTGATGAATGTGGTACCAAAACCCAGGGCCAATATAGATATTCAGACCAGCACAGTGAGGCCAGCTGCTTCAGAAACCATGGGGATATCACATATTCTGGAGATGATGAAGTGCCAAAGCAAGATATTCAATCAAATGACCCACCTGGCAGTTATTATATGCAGGTAGAAAACTGGTGCCAAATATTAGAGGAAGACCACAGCCAATTCAATGGAGTTGTTGGAGTAGATGAAGGGACTGTACATTGCACATCGAACAATTTTACTTCAGGTGAAATTGATTTCAACGTAGAGAATACCAGACATTTTGATCAACTACAGACTATTGCACTAGACTATATAGCAGGCTCCTACCATGATGATGATGACAACAGTGATGTCGATAGGGGGGAAGTGGAAAATCAAAGCACTGAAGCAAATATAGGAGCGGATGATCATCTTGAAGAGGATAATGACAGTGTGAGTGATAGCATATCTCAAAGTACAGACTGTCAGTCTACGTGTAGTACTCAGTCAGAATGGATGGTCACCAGGTCGTGGCAGTTTCTCCATAGTTATCGGAACACAGTCAGCCAAGCAGATCATGTAATTGATACCATAACCACTGACTTGCATTCAAAATTTGCTTGTATATCAATTCCTCATGCTTGGGCAGATAACGGGCAATGTTTAAATGATCACTCAAAGCAGCTGCCATCTACTGAAGCTGAACATTCGGCCCCAGTTTCGGATAGAGTTTCTGTAGCAAAGTTTTCAGAGGCAAGTTCTAGTGACAAAAGCTCTGATCAGACTGTCCCATCTGACTGTAAATCCCAAGATGGATTAAGTGATGATTTGGAATTTTTTTACGATGATGAATTTGCCACAGGATTCAACACCAATTTGGCTGACATTGATATGGGGATGCTCAACTCTGATGAGCTTCATCTTTGCTCTTCACTGTCAGATGTATTGTCACGTAGCCAAGTTCGACCGTTAGGTCAAGCCAGCAAGATGAAGGTGAAGGCAGAAAGATGCCATTACGATAGTGATTATGACCTATCCAGGACCAGCACAGCTTGCAGCTCTTTACTGTCCGTTGGGAGTAGCAATGTCGCTGCTGGCCTGGACTCAACATCAAGTTCTGAAAATCCAAAAATGTTGTTCATCTCTGGAGAATTTGACTACTCCTCTCCGTACCTGTGTGAAGAATTACTCCAAACAGTAGATCGGATGAGCGAGCATGGCCACCAGGAGCAGCAGCCCTCTGAAATGCACTGCAATGAGTACGATGAGTATGACATCTCTAACCTTCCTTATGAACACATGTTTTTACTACCTCACGAGGCCACGGCTGCCTCAGACACATTCTCCATATCAGACTTTGAGAAGGAGCATTTCTTTTCTTGCAAGGATCTTATGCAGTCGGATGAAATGTTGGATTTCCCCCCTCACCCACCTAAAGAGAGTGCTAACATGCATGGAGGAGAAGAATCCCCATATGATGATGAAGCACACCTAGAGTACCCTTCCTATGTTTCTAGTTCTGGTGAGTTTTCAGATTTAGGCTACTCGCCCTTGTTTTCCCCTTCCAAAGAGTCTACTGGAATAGCACATGTGTCTTCCGGAAGTGCAACCACGGGTAGTAATGCTAGTAGCCTGAGAGATGTGATAAACTGTGATCCCTATAGCACTAGGCAAAACTATATGCTAACATTTGCTGATGGAGGGTCATGTAGTCCCACTAAACAACTCCATGACAGCTACCAAGACGCTGACACCAGTGATGCCAGTCAACACCTGACAACATGGGCGGAAAGGGCCAAGGTCTTTGATGAAAAAGGGGTGGAGACTGTAAAGCACTTCAATTCGCCTATCTCTGACAAGACCTCCCCAGGAAGCGGCAACAGCAATCATACCTGTACTTTCAGAGGTGCCAACTCCACGCCATCTAGTGGCAATTCCCAAAGCACCACCAAACCAGGATTCACAACCTGGGCACAGCAGAGGTTGGCCAAAGAGTCAGGGTACCTGCGAGCAGGATTAACGTCATGGAAACATCTGCAGGAGATTCAACACGCCAAGAAAATGAGACAGATCAGTGACTGGAGCAAGAGTAGGAGCATGCCAGATTTGGCAAAGCACACTTATCCAACTGCTCCAAAGTCATCTATGGTTGCAAAAAAGGGTGAAGAAAATTCTGGCTTAAAAGAGGAAGGACAGGAAGTTAAAAGGAGACAAGCTGAACACGACAAAGATGAAAGAAAAAGGTTCTCAGGAACCCTCATTGAAATATTTCAGAGGATGAGGTCAAACTCTGAAAGTTATAATTTCAGTGAAGATTTTCATGGCTCTCATTTGTGCTCATCATACGACTTTCATCATTTTAACGAGATACCACCAGTTCCACAACTATGCTACCTTCCTAAAGGCAAAGGGGATGAATTACAAGGCCCTGGTGATATGCCAGCCATGCTCAAATCCCTTAGAGTTACTTCAATGCAGACCAGCCCAGTTCATGACTGTTGGTGCAAAATTCACCAGATGGCCCAAGTGCAGATGTCACCTGCCAAGAGAAGCTTTGGAATGCAATTCCCACCAAATGTCATGGATACTTCTGTCCAGACCTCTGCCCACTTGATGGTTTCTCTTCACACTGACCACATAGATCATTCACAGCAAACTTCAATAGAAAATAAGGAAAGCAAAGGCGTATTTCTTATTGACACAACAGTGCAAACAAGTGCTGAATTGGAACAGAATCGTAAACTTGACAGGAGCTTATTCTTTGCCAACAGATCATTGCCAGATGTTAGTTTTCTCAGTAAGTCGTCTGCCAGTAGTATATCTGCCATGTTCAGATTCTCATTCAGCTCTGAACAGAAAACTTTTTATTGTGCACCAAAGGTAACTGTTGATGAAAAGACTGGGAAAGTATATGCACTCATTCCAAGGAAAAGTGCTGCTGGGAGAATGTTTGATATGAAAACAAAGGGCTCTGCTTCTTGCATATTAACCCAGAACTTGCCTGCCAGTAAAACTGAGCTGTCAGCCAAGGTCACTTCAGGTACATCTGAAAACACTGAAGCCAATAGTAAAAGTAAGTCGGTTTCCCCCCTTGCTCTTCCATCTGTGGCTGAGAAAAGCACAAAAAAGAACCAAGTTTTACAAATCAGTCCACACATATTGGAGGGAGAAGTTCCAAGTCTTAGTTCTAGCTCTTCCTCAGGTGTAGAATCTGGCTCAGACTATTCCCAGAGAAGTCCAAGAATATTTCCGGAAGATATCCTGCCAGAAAATAGAAAATTGGGGACTCAGACTTTTTCCAAATCTGAGGAACAACTTTCAAAAGTTTCAGCTGCAGGCAGAGGCCGTATAGCACCTAAAAAACCTCTAAGGTCATGTTTAAGAAAGAAAGCTTTGTTAGAGAAGAGAAAACGATCCTTATCTGACCCTTACGGTTACTCCACCATACCATATACTAATTTGTCAGAGGGCCCCAGAGTTTGTAGAGGAACAGATTGTAAGTGCAATGTATGCCTCCAGGGAACTGAAGGCTTGAACTTCACTTATACTTACAAAAAGAGTACTTCTTTTGATGTGAGGTCAACTCCAGGGTCATTGATTGATTCAGGGCAAGTGGCAAGCAATTTCTCTGGAGACAGCGAAGAAGGTGCAATGGGTGCCGAAAGTCTGAATACGTTGCAACTCTCAGCTGCAGCAAAGTGTGTGTGCATTCCGCAGTCAAATGATACAACTTTACCCAAGTCACATTCTGACTGTACAGCTATCAGGCCAAAATCCCAGTGTCCAGTTTGTAGTAATCTTGTTGAGGATGGACAAGAAATGACCTCCAAGGTGAAGAAGACAGTCAGTTTTGCTAATGAGGTGGACTTTCATTCACCATCACCATCTCCATCACCAGCACCTACTCCATTTGAGAGCCCTCTCCATTCACCTAAAAGGCAGAACAGATTGAAGCTGGCAATTGAGCATCCCTTGGCCAAAGATGTTCTACCTCCTCCTCCTCAAGTGACAAAAATAGAGGGTACGTACTCCCTTACCTAAGAGTGTAGTAATATATATATATGTGTGTATAGTTTCACAATGTGGAAAAAATATCCTTGTTCAATTGCCAGGTAGAAATGTCTTTACTAAGAGTTTTATTTTCACACAATCCTTTCACTAAAACTACTTTCACCACCACCATTAGTGCTACTACTACTGCTACTTGTACTACTACTACTACTTGTACTACTACTACTGCTACTACTACTACTACTACTACTACTACTACAACAACAACTACTACTACTACAACAACAACAACAACAACAATAAATGGGTTTTTCAATAACAATTAGACCATATTGTTAAGAAGATAGCCCTACTCTAAAGATCACATTTTATTTCATTATGTTTTTTCTTTCTGTTGCTCAGTTGCTAAGTCAGTCATTGCTTATTAGATTTTTAATCAATTTACCAATTTATCAAGCAGTATGATAAGATATGTATTTTAGCATAAATTCTTGATAAACATTCTTCCATTTATGTTTCATTTTCCACTTTGTAGATGCCAAACCTCCTCAGGAGCAGAGATCCGTTTCCCCAGCTAGTGATTCCGACTCTGACTCCCCACCCCCCTGTGACTTTCTTCCATCTCCAACTTTCGAATCGCCATCGAGTTCAGTTCATAGCACTGAACCAGTTTCTGAGGGAGAGAAAGAGGGTCATTTTTGCAGTGATTCAGACAGCGATGCTGGACCCCCGGGGGAATTCAGGATTTCTCCATGTGCTGAGAGCCCACCTGCTCTTCCTTTAGTCAGCAGCAAGAGAAGTAAGTGTGTGCATGTGCGTGCATGCACGTGTGTATTATATTTGATTTAAATATTGCTATGTTATTTAACTGTTCAGAAAGTCAATCATCTTATAGAGTGCTGCTGCAATTAAACCACTTATAATTGCCAGTGAAAAAGATTCAGTTTATGTATTTGTTTATCACGGAGTGTCCTTCACATCTCTATACAAAACAACCTCTTTAGATGAAGGTGGATCTTGACTTTTCTATGTTAGCTTAGTGGTTTTAGGAGATAATGTGGTATAACGTATTACATGTCTAATTAAAGTACATCATGGCTTTGTGGCTTTTATGTTCATGACACAAAAAATAAATGAAAAGATGGATGAATGAGTAGGCAGGTGGAATGAGAGAAAGAAAAATGTGTTGTCAATTGATCGACTGACATGCTCTGATAATTCTCTACCACCATTTACCCAGGTTTAAACCCCATTATTGGGTCAGGATAGAGCACTTTAAGTATTACCTGTAACTTAGTCAGTCATTTGTAATGCTCTCTGCTTGGGCACTTTTCATTTAATTGTCAAATCCCTGGTGTTCACTGTCTGACTATGGGATATCGATTTGATGTTGGACCAATTTGACAACATGAGTTCACTTCTATGATTGTCATAAATGATACATAAAGAGGTTCAGAACATCCTGTGATAAGAAATTAAAACAAACATGAAGTAACTAATTAGAAACAAGGTTTTTTTTATTAATCAGTTTGCTTTTGTTGGTTTTACACTTTTTATTAAAATTCTATTTTTTGTAAAATAGTTTTACTTGTCATAATAGATTCCTTAATTCTATGCTGAAAAAAATGCAGGATCCTCATCATTAAAGTTAAATATATTAATGACACTGATCTTGTGGTTGTCTCTTATATGATAATCAGGTAGATATTTGATTAATCCCCAGTGGAAATCAGCAACTGGAAAAGCCTCCTCATTCTCTTGTTTCGTATTCTGCCTGTAATAATTGGTTTTACCTTCTCTAAAATGGTTTCGGGCATTCGTGTCAGCTGTACGTAGATCAATAAAACTGATCAAAAAGTCTGTCTAATTTCGACTAATTTGAGTCGGTGTAGTTCACCAGTAACTGAAAAGTGAATAGGATTGTCTTTTGTATCATTGAATAAGCTTTTTTAAGTAAAATTTATATCATCTTTATAGTTGATGCAATCTTAACTTATATTAAGAAATTTAGGAATGATCAGACAATTTACAATAGAGCATTTCAAATACATCTCCTAGAGTGAGATTAGATATTACATGGAATGAAATATATTTTTGATTTTGAAATTTATATATTTTGTTAAATGAAGGTATTATGAAATTAATTGATAAATCCCTCTCTGTCATAATTTTACAGGTCTTGTAATGGAGGTAATTAAGGCGAGGGATGTGATCCTGCAGCACTTCTCGAGGGCCAAGGATCCCGTGCAGAAGGTGGGTTACATGTTCAAAGAAAAACAAACCGTATTGATATTTCACCCATCGTCTGCCTCATCTGCCTATTTTAACCGTAACAAAGAGAATGCATCTGATGTTTGGTGGAATTATCTATCTCCGCTGGGACATAACTAATGAGAGGGTTCACTCAAAGGACTATTGATTTTTTGTGCTTTTCTGTATTTTGTAGCAGTTTCTAAACAGATTTTGACATAAACAAGTATAGTGTTCTGGTTATTTTTGGATTTAATCCTTGAAATATTTTGACAGAATGCTTCATACTTCTTCAACAGATAAACAGGCTAAAGTCATTTGATGAAAAAATTAGAAGAATTCATAATTTTTTGTATGTGTTTTCATACAGAATTTGGGAGTTTGTAGGTCAAATAGATGAAAAGCCCAGAAAAAAATATTGAAGTTATACTTTTTTCTCCAAAATTCAAAACTTAAACATAACTCTTTTTTCTTGACTTCTTCTAACTGCAGTATAGTCACAAGTCAAAATTATTTAAATGAGAGAATTTATAAAAGTACATATAATATAGTTTAGCTAAAAATATAAAGAATGGTAAAGTAAAAGTTCCAGATAGTACATATTTTATTAAAAAATTTTTTCACTCGAAAAGAGCATTTGTTATCATGACAAGATACATAGATTAAAAAAATCATGTAAATAGTAGCCCGAGGTTAAGAAATGATGACGCAGGCTATCAGCTTCATTTTCATGTCTACATATACGCCTGCTTGATAAGCATGCACATATGGCGACGAGGTGGCATGCCTCAGAATGGAAATCGTCTGACATAGCCTAAAGTAAGGTTGTCAACACCAGGTGTCATATGAGACTAGAAGCGTGCAAGAAACTGTGTTAGTTAGGGCATACCTTATAGCAGTAAGGGTGAAATTGTTTGCGCCAGGAATGTCACGTTAGAAAGCAATACAATAGTGACATGCAAAATATAGTGAATACAACTTGTTGTGCAGATCACTGTAATTCTACCAAACTTAAGAAAAAAACACTAGAAAAATAACTGTGGATAAATTCTGTCTGCTGTTATTTGTTGCCTTCCCATATACCTCACTGCCATTATTTCTGACCCCACTCTCCAAATCCTTCAAAATCTTGCTCGATTTTATGCCAAATTGTAAGACAGGGCTATCTGGAATGATTTCCATATTATTTCCATTAAATCCTCATTTCAGGTACAACTCTGTGTTTGGACTATCTGGGATGATTTCCATATTATTTCCATTAAATCCTCATTTCAGCTCCAACTCTTGAGCACTGAGGATACCCCGGCGGTGGGCCACCTGGTCCAGGATCACCTCTGTAGGGCCATTCAGCACATCCTCAGTGATGGCCTCAAACCTGAACTCCTCAGTCTGTTTGGAAAGGTGAAAAACAGTGAGTGGAGGGTGGTGGAGGCTTCTACTGAACTGGGTAATGGTCCTTTCTACTGCTTATTGCACTGAGTAACTGTCTGCACATAGGTGAATGATATAAAGATTATGGATAATGGATAATTAATCTAGAATAATGAAAGAAGATGTCCATTTGTCCAATCTTACTATAGTAACTTTTTACTAGTTTAATGTAATGGTCTTTCTCCTGCTTTTGCATTATGTTACTGTCTGCACAAAAATAAATGATCTATAGACTATGGATATTGGTCAATTAATCTAAAACAATGGAAGAATATTTCCATTAGTCCAATCTTACAAGTAACTTTTTACAAGTCCAATTCCAAGTCTTCTTGTTGGTTGTCTAGACCAGTGCCCAACCTAATAGACTGGAATAAGGTTAATTTGTTATTAAGCTGTATCACCTAGCTGCTTTTGCTACGGACAAGTTCAGTTATGGACCAACACTTCTACACTGGCAAGATGAAGTTTGAGTTAATTTTACATTATGCCTTCTTCTTTTCCAGGTCCTTCAACTAAAGCTTTGCATGAGCTTGTTCAGAGACTTGAGACTTTGACATATTTGTCAACAACACAGACGAAGTTGGATGCTTTTATCTTTGGCCTACTCAAGTAAGTCTTCAATCTCTAATATATATATATATACACAGTGAACACAGTTTTTTTTGTATTATAAGAAGTACACACTGTCACATGGTATACATACCAGAAAATTTACTTGATTTTATAGGATTTTAATTGATTCTAATTGATTTTAATTATTTATATATAAATTTACCAAGATGATGTAAAAGAATGCATAATATCATTAAATTCCTTAGGCTAAACTGAACTTAATAATGGTCTTATTTTAACATTTAGAACATGTAACATGTAATTTTACCAAGGTGATATATTTTTTTTCATATTTAACATCATTATTCTCTTCTTTGCAGTCTCAGGGCTCTAGGCTACTGGCTGAAACATCTACAGGGCCAGGAGAAAGGGATTGTCAAGCACTACTTAAAGGATGCCTTTCTGTTTCTCAGTCTTTCCTCCGAGCAGCAAAATTTTCAAGATGTGATCACTGCTGTCAAGCCACTCAGTTCTTTGCCTTTTCACTTGGAATACACTGCTGTTTATGCAGAAAAGCATGATGATCTTCCAGAGATTAAAACTCCTAAGGAAGTGATAATGCCCAGTGGCTCGCCTAAAAGAGCAACAGGGACGTCAAGTCCGAAAAAGAACAGACCACACAGTTATCCAGATAATCCGCTTGACAGAAGGCGTCGAGTGCATCAGGAATTTAGAAGGTCTCTTTCCACTAGCACGGAATCACAGGAGAGTCAGAGCGAATATTCCAGTTTACCACAGGGTTTAGATAGTTCTTATGCAAGCAGTGTAGAGCGACAGAGGCCAGGGTGGTTTAGAACCCTTATGACTAATTCATTTGGTGGGTTCCTTGGCAGTAAAAAAGCTAACAAAGACAAAGGAATGACACGGCACAACTCTGATAATTTTCCACGTGTTTCAAATAGTCCAAAAAGAAACTTGGCAGAGGGCAAAAGAGAGCTCACAGAGAATTCACAAAAGGTGTCACTTGAAGGTAGTCTTCGAGTGGGATCAGAGCAATCTTCAGGTTTGCGGGACAGAAATGATAAGTCCGATATAGAGACCCCAGGACATAATGAAGCTCAGACAGGATCCATTAGTCATCAAGCATCAGGGGCGCCGAGGAATTATGATTCTCTCTCATCGGAAAAATCAATAGCTTCCTCTCCCAAGAGAGATAATGTGTCCAATAAAATGGAAAATAGAAATAGCCTGAGAAATAAAGCAAAGCAAGTTCAGAAGATTATTGACAACAATGAGATTGTTACAAAGGAATATGAAGAGAAGTGTGCCACAGAAGAGAACAAAGTAGGGTTTCTGCGTAGGATTTCTAGGAAAATATCTTCAGTCACGCAGAAAGCTGCATACAAGAAGGGCATCACAGAATACAGCTTTGACAACCAGGGGAACGTGGTTCAGAACAACTGCAATAATAACAACAACAATGTTGAGAGAGGTGTGTCTGAGAATACTGTAGCTAATATTAACGAAGAAGGTAAAAACGATGATGTAGATGATGGTGTGGATGTTGATGATGGCTATGGGGATGAGGAAGGGGATAGCAGTGAAACAATAGTCAACACCACCAGTTCAGAATCTCCAGAGACTCCCCAAACATGTAAACTGCCATTTGCATGCGCAGAATCAGGAAAAAGTCACCATAAATCCCAAAGTGTCTCATCACAATCCGCAGCAAATGAATATCCCACCAGGTACCCTGAAATATCTGCTGATGATTCTAGCAAAGAGGTCAGCCCAGCCAAATCCAGATTCAGTTGGAATAAATTTGGCTCAGGATTGATTCGAGCTTTTGACAAGGTATTTGCTAATGAAAAAAGCCCCAAGTCAAAAGACTCACTTCTTGCAAGAAGGAGGACTCAGAGTGAAACACAAGTAAATGTTGCTCTTGATTCAAAGGAGGTAGAACAGCAGTTCGTACTTAAGAAGGGTGTGTCAGTGCCAGGAATCATGCCGATGATAGAGAGGAGAAAGCAAGTTGATAAATCTTACAGCTCTGAGAGATTTAGCTCAGGTAGTGATTCCATTTACCATTCAGCACAGGGAGCAAGTAGTTATAACCTCAATGCAGAAACTGAAACTGATCCAGAGACCTGTGAGGAATATGCTTATCTTGATAGTTCCCTGTCATCTGGCTCTAGTGGCTTTGAGAATTCTGGGAGGAGAAAAAAGAATGCAGAAAACCTCATGGCAGAAATTGATGAACAAGAAGTAAGGTAGCTACAATATGCACTAGGTTTTAGTGTTTTTTAGATGTTTTTTATGTGTGATAACTCTCCTAATGGTGTTGATTTTTTTATTTTCTTAGTGTGTGGCCTGCTGATTTTCCTTTTGTGCTCTTTGGTTTGTGTTGTTTAAATTTTCACAAATTATTCAGGTAGATAAAATAAGCTTGGTGTTATTTATTTTTTGTAATTTAGTTGACATTACACTAAATTGAGTAAATTTTGTTATTTTTGACGTTACTGTTTTTTACCTGAATGTGTTCTGTTATTTGTTTATTTGTTAGGCCTGTGACCATGCTGTTGTTTTGACCATATGCAGATGACCCCTTACATGTTATGAATCTTGGTATGCCAGCAGTACTCAATGAAAATTCTGTTTAAATTGTTTTTTGAGTTATTAAGCTCTTTAATCCGAACATTGCAGTTATTTTGAAGCAGTGGCTTGCAGTTGTTCAGCATTCTATATCTCATTTTTAGAATTAAAATATTTTGCACTGTTTAATTTTAAATATAAAGGAGTACTTAGTAATACTGTAAAAAGAGTAGAATCACATGTAAATGTCAGAAAACAGAATACAGTTGTCTTTCTAAATGAAAAGATGAAAGTGGTAATTTAATAATAAGCAAATGCATCTCGTGAATTGAATTGATAGTTCTCACCACTTAGTGATATAAATTTCTTTTGTAATATTATTCCTGGCACTTTAGGCATGTAATATCTTCGTAGGCATATTTAAGAAATCACATAGATCGTATGTTTTATTAGGTGAACACTAATGCAGACAAAGACAGTAATTAAATAATTTCATTGTGCTATAATTTTAGGTATGTGCGAGCCCTGTGTGATCACTATGAAGAATATGACAGTTTCCTGAGTTTTGAAGAGAGTGATTTCTTGGAACTAGTGGAAGAAATGGATGCTGAGTGGTTGATTTGTAGGATGAATCTCAATGTTGGACTGGTCAACGTGAAGATGGTGGAAAAGTACACCCTCTTTGACATTTTCATGTATCTTCATGGGGATTTCTATACTTTTTAATCACTGCTACCAGGTAGCAGTTTCTTTGAATTTATTATAGCTCTTGCTTATAAATGTCATTAGGCAAGTATTCACTAACATGAAATTTATTGAGATTTAAATGTGTTTGGAGAATGAATGTCTTCTAATCATAAATAACAGTGAATATTTAGTCATATTACATGCAATAGACAATTTTAGCCAAGAAGAAGAGACTAGTATTACTCATTCATATTTATAGCTCACAGCTCTTTATTGTTGCAGTCGTTTGCATACAAGATGTAAGGTATGTGTAGCTTACATATGGAGGTTAATACAATGTTTGTAATGTATGGTTAATAGATTTAAGAGAAATTGTTTTTTATATTATCCAAATTTAGATGATTATCAATGTGCAAAAAGCTCTAAGTCAGCTTATTTTAAATTAATTGTTTTTGGCTTGGCAGTAATTATGTCAAAGGTAGTTTTTGTAACATGCTTTTTATCAGTGTTGTGTTAAAGATAAAATGGAGCACCCAGATATTTATTAAATGATGACTGTCACTGTAAAATATGTGCCAACATATGTATTATGTACTTTAATTTGTTCCAATTGTGTGCCATTAAACTATAAATGTTAAGCTTTAATGATAGGAAAATACAGGTAAATAAAGTGCAATATATTTAAATGTTTCACAAAGCATTGCTTGTATGGAAATGTATATAGGGAAAATGTGTCATGAAATTGTTTAATTGAAAAAGCAGCACAAGTGGATTCGAGTTGTCTGAAATGTGCTTTTTACTCTGAAAAACACATTTCATAACATATTCTAAGGATAGCTTTGTCAATTTATATATGGAAAGGGATTTTTTTTTTCGCTTTATGTTTTATTGTCAAATTTAAGATCTCATGATTATTTTCAAAGCACAAATTGTTGTTGCAGCTTCAGTTTTATTGATATTTGTTACTTCTGGGCAGGAGGCAATGGACTTTTTGGTTATATTTTACAGTAACATTCTTTTTTTAAGTTATATTTTTTGCTTTACTCAAGAGTCTGTTTTTACTTTAAAATATTAACACTTTTGTGTGATTTTATATTTATTTATTGAGTTCATAGCCTCTGTTGTTTTATGAAGCTGAATTACCAGAAATATATACAATTATGTTAGAGAATTCATAAAATACTAGCTCTTGTACCCTGAAAAGTATAAAACAGAAGAATATAAAGAAATGAATTGATGATAAGAGTTATACACAACAGGTATTTTTAAGTCATTCATTTTTACTATTTATCATTATTATCTATTTATGGCTTCCTTAGTGATAAAAATGAAATCCATTTCAAGCAAGACTAATTCATATATAAATTAAATTATGGAGTTTAACCTTAGCTATGTCTTCTTATGTTTTATTCTAGACTAGTTGTGTGCATGTCCACCATGCCGTGTTTGTAAATCGTATTCTTTTTTATCATCTTTTAAAAACCTGTTCACATAAATAGGGAGTGTTTGGTACAAATGTGAGCTCTAGGTGCAAACTCTGCCTATGTACTGTATACGTCACGTTTCAGTGTTGATTTGAATAAATTATTAGTAGAATAAACCATGAGCTTGTAGTATAGATATTTCTTTCTATGAATAAAGGTGTAATTATAATTCAGCGCATTTTTTGTTTTGTTTTGTTTCTTTAAAAATCCATTTAAAAACCGGTGAAAAACAACGAACTCAAACAACAGTGAACTCCTCACAATCGCCCTTAGCTAAAGTTTGGAAGGCAGCAGACCTAGTTAAAATTGCGTTAGAGAAGATTGCTTGTTATTGACACTTGGGAATTATGGGATGCATTTTTCCATGCTGCTTCCTGCTCGTGGCTAGCGGGAAAGACAAACAAGGTGAATTATTTGCCGTTAATTAAGGCTGTTCCAATCAAAGTGAATATGCCTTGGTGGGCGTATGCTTGTTTGTTGATAATCTGTTGTGTATTTGTCATTTTTTGATCTCGAAATTATGTAGATCGCTAAATAGCCGGGTGGAATCGTTGTCTTGTGTCTGCAACCACGTGGACTCTGGGGGAAAGTGAAATTGATCGAAAAGTTTGTCTTAGTTCAAGCTTTTCTTAAGTTGAATGGATTCGAAGTATGGGATGTTATATACATTGCAAGACATGCATACACATGGTAGCATGTTTGATGAGTAATGAGTTGTGTGTTATCAGGCAAGTCGAACAAAAGCTGAAAATATTTTGCTCATACCGGTATAGATATACTGTATTAATTGTGTATGGCTTACAAACCAGGTGCCCTTGCACCGGTAATGTTAAGGTGCATATCCATCATTGTCCTGAAACATTGATGGAAAACTTAGACAGATGTATGAAACAGACTTCTGCATTTATTTTAAAATCATTGGCGTAGTTTTAAAATTATTATCGACTTGCTTAACAGAGTACTTCTCAATACCTTAGGCTGCAACAGTATACGGCACGCTTGACATACTTAAAATGCTGGAATACATCTTAAAGTGGATTAAGTTTTCTCTCTCTAGCACTTTTGTTATAAAATTTATACATTCACCTTTAACCCTCAAAATATAATTGTTGATATTGCGCTAAAACTGGGAGCAAAACCACACAGTACACGATGTCGAAGTATGATATTATCTGCATCCACGCATCTTTTAACTCCTCCAAAGTGATAGTTTCCTGTGTTGTTAATCCCTCTCATCAGTTTCTGAGTGACTATTCTTCATTGACTTTCGGCTTTGTTCCTTCACAATGGATATTAGCTTCTACCTAGTACTGGTACATCGTTCCTGCATTTTGTCCTCTAGTCCTATCTCCTGTATATCCTCTTTTTTAGCCGCCATGAACCTTTTCCTCTGCCTCTCTTGTTTTCTCTTCTTTACTGGTTTCATAGCCAGCATTTTGAATTTTTGAGACTTGGGTCTTAGGTTTACAGTAAATTAAGAATGTTTTACATGTCACACTTGTTACTACTGGGGAAGAACGATGGAGGGAAGTAGATGGTATGTAACTTTCTATTTATGTAGCCCACATTGTGAATCTCCCTTGCACTATTATCATATTACTGGCATCAATACTCTTCCACAGTGATTCTCCCCCATAACATTACTCCTGCTTCATTGTTTTTTGAGGGACAAGTTAAACATTTGATCACTTGGGAGTAACATTGAAGGGTATACATAATAGGGATGTGGAGGAGTAATGATGATTGATGTGGGGACTTCGAAGTTGCACACTGTTTGCTGTTGATAAAGTTGGAAATATATGAATTAAGATCTGTCAATACATCAGTAGCAAAACCATCTTTGGAGATGTTCTGAAATTCTTCCGTTTTCTTGAAAAAGAGATACACAGGGTCGACAAAATGATAGCAAGATTCAGTTTGGGATTCAGAAAAACAAAAAGAATTAGAACATAAAATTCTTGATCTATTTAGAATATAGTTTGTAATGAAGTTGGTAGAAAAATGTCACAGTAATAAAAAAGCCCTGAAGAACTTGTAAAAATTTCTACTTTCAAATTCTGTAATTCGCACTCATTTCAGTAAAATTATATAAATACATGTACATCTCAAACTAAGTTAAATCACTCCTTGCATTAGTTTTAAGTTTCCTTATGATAGAGAAGATATTAAAGCAAAAAAAAAAAAAAAAAAAAAAAAACTGAATTTTGATATTTAAAGGGTTTTAGTGTAAATTTTTCACAGAATGAGGTTTGAGTTGAGGAACATTGCATCATAGTTTGAGACGATATATATTAAGAAAGTTACATTAAAAAAAAGAGTTTTGGAACAGTTTTGATCAGATATAAAGCTTTAAGAGGAAATTTGTTTTATCTTTTCAATCATATTTTGGAATACAGGACACATAAAGTTACGCAATTGGAGAAAATATTGCAGCAGAAATCATACTTGACATTAGTCTTGTTTTTGACAGAAAATGTTACTCTTCAGAGTTAATAGACAGAGACCATTTATAAAGAAGTACAGAAAAAGAAAGATGTAAAAGCATATCGATGCCAGTAACATGATCATATTGCAAGGGTGAGTAACAATGTGGGCTAAGTAATTTTATAATACCCCCATTTTATAAGTAACAGCAACCAAAAAAAAAAAAAAAAAATCACTCAGTGCAAGATTGTGTGTTTTCATAAATGCTGTAGAAAAATGACAAAAATATAATATTGTGTGTTGTTGGAAAGAGGAAGAATATCTTGTAGATTTTTTTTTTTTATTTTTTTGCTTTGGCAATTTATGAGAAATATGACAAAAAGGCTTCCAAAGTTAAACTGCACTAAGTCAGTGTTTTGTTCATAGTTTTCAGTTGAATGACAGAATAAGAAAAAACCAAGTATTCATTTTTATTCCCATAGTCTATTATTGGGCTATGACAAGTTAATTAAAGAGCTGTAGAAACATGCAACCATTTGTAAAAATAGTTCGTTAAATTGTGAAAGTTAAATGTTAAGTGACAGAAAACAAGCCGTCTTGAAGTGAAAACATCATAAGGTTCGCTGCTCAATTTTACCATAGTTATTCACTGTAGTTACTGCAGTTGCTGAAGGCTTAGTCACTGTGGTAAGTTCTGAATTCTCGTTCTCCAACTCTGTTGCATGAATTGTTCATCTTTCACTAATATCTTGATAATGTTTGATGTTAGTTTGTCTTTCCGAATCGAGACAATTTCAGTTTGTTGATCTCTCTTTGTTTTCCATGATTCAATGAAACTACTCCATTATTTAACCAGGTACTGTTATATTGAAGATACATTTACAAATATTGTAATTGGTGCATAGGCCTGTTCAAGCATGGCACATTTTATCTGTGTCGGATTAAGTTCAAATTTCTGTTCCCATTTGAAACATCAACATTTTATCAAAATAAAAGTGAGTAGATTTTGCATAGACTTACAGTAGTTTTTGTTTTAATTAGTGCCATTCTTCTGATTGGATCAAAACAGAAGTTAGTTTGATATACTGAAGTAAGAAAGTATATTCTCACTTGTGTTTTTACTGAAACTAAGAAAATGAAAGTCTCTGATTGTGAGTCATTGCCAATGTATGTTGCAATTCTGTAACAGATAAACACCTTGAGAGAGCTGAGAATTGAATTTCCAAGTATTTAAAAGGGGCTAAAATTTGGCAGCTATTTTCTTGACAGCCGGTAAGATGGTATAATTAACATAAAAAACGCAGTCATTTGTCATAGAAGCCTCTTATCTTTATTAACAAATCAGTATGATCCAACAAACCCCTCAGGAACATTATGTGACAAAGAAAGTCTTTAATGTCGCAAGTGTTGAATGAAGGGAAAAAATCAACATGGAGTACATGAGAAAATTTGGAACATGGGGTCCCCTTCGCTCCATGTCATCACAGCTTTCTCGAGTACATTTGATAAGCAAACATCGATGTGGGGCCCCCAGCAAGTTTGACCAGGTTCAAATTTTCATGCTTGGTGATTATATGTAAAATAATACAATTTCTTATCTAAACACGTCCACATGTAACAGGTCCCTAGCCTTAAGAATGCTGTAATAAAGGATGTTTATTTCATGTTCAAGGTATTGTTTTCATTTTGGTAGGAAAATATTATGCCGGCATATTTGGTATCATATTCTTGATCACGAGCTTGCCTGTGGCTCTTTGAAATATTGAAGGGGGTGGAAGGCTTGGGGTTATGACACGGTCTTTGATTGCCGAAACGAATCTAAAGCCTGGCAGAATTGGAAATTGTAAAGAATTTGTAAGCCTGATTGTGTTTTTTGTACCTGAAGGTTTACGGCAAGATTAAATAGAAATGGATACCAACATGGTTGAATAAGACTAGAGTAAAAAAAATTAAGACAGCTTGTGCTGGTCTGTATGAGGTTTACATTAAATCCAAATTAATGTTTTTATGTGGAATGTTATGGTAGCATTCAGCTTTAAACTGGCAACTGATTAGGTAGCGTCATTGGCCGCTGGGCCCTCAATGGAAGCCAAAGCACTGAACACAAAACCATTTTCAAATGGAAATAGTTATTCATTTTATCCTTTTATTATTCTTTAGATCATTCATTTTACCACAACAAGCTGGTCACCTTCCATTAGCGTGTGTGGGGGACACCAGTCATCAGTCTTGTAGACCAGAGCTGTTCCAAGGTCTGTGAATTGGGGTCTGCCTTTGGGAAGTTTCAGTTGCTCAGGTATACCTCATCTTGCAGTAATATTTTGAAGTTGATTTATTTTTAATTCATTGATTTATTTGTTTTTTTTTTTTCGTATTAAAATTTATGTGCTTCTCAAAACGGGACAAGTCTGAACATGAAATCTGTCAGGTGTGGTCATATGTGAAATCTGATATTGTTTAACTTATACAAGTTAATTGCATTTTTGGTTATCAAAATTAACTCTTTATGTTTATTTTTTCATTTATTTATGTTTTTTAACTAATTGTTTCAAAAGTACTGAAATATATTCAGTGCACCGGGTACTTGCCAGTTGGGTGCTGTTCACCCGAGAAAAAGTAATTGATCTTACTTCAAGATAAGCTTGAAATTGAATTCTCAGCTTCTTGTCACACATTTAAATGACATTTTTGAAAAGTTGGGTGCAGGGTGTCAGATATGTGATTGAAGAGTTAATTCTCTCTCCCCTGTGTCCCTGACGTACAGACTCCAGGGGGGGTTGACAAAATAACTCTGTTTAAAGTTGGTCTTAACTCTAGGTAAGAAAATTTACACCTATTTCGAATCAGGATGAATTTGTTGTAGTTCAGAAAGATACAGAGGCTATTGGTCTTATGCATTATCATTTTCTTACATTATGTAAAATAGGCCCAATATCCCCATTTAAGTGAAATATTGGTCATTTATTTGGGGCTGAAATTGACTAAAATTTTCTTGTATATATTAAAACCAACTTTTAACTCAACTTTTGTTTGTGAAACTTGGTCCATGGCTTATGCTTGGGGACAATTAACATTGTGCATGCTTAAGAAGTAAATGCAAGGTTGGATCTTATTCATCTCGTCTGTCTACAGATACCACCAAATACAATTGTTTACATCATGGGTATGACTTACACCTAAAAATAATGTAGAATTTTTGTGATACCCCCCCCCCCTTCTTTTTTTTTTATGCAACTTCGAAGACAAAGTATTTTGTTTGTACTCTTTTTTTTTCATTTAGTCTTTGGCATGATAAATTGAAGTGTTCAAGTTGAAATTAGTTCGATGACTTGGTCTTGTGGTATTTTTGATGAAGATATTTTGAATAGCTTGAAAGTTAAGGGAAAGTTTAATTTGAAGTTATGACTTTGAAGAAAAGATGCAATGACTATATGGTGATATATATGAAGTATAGATAAGGTTTCACTGTGGTTAATAGTCCTTTATGTAATGCAAAATAAATTAAGATTACTGCTCTCTACTAGAAGTAATTTTTGCATCCACTGTTATGAGCGTGTTTGTCACAAAGACCAGTCTGTATAGCCATTTTCATTCACTGTTTGTCACGGAATAACCTTTCACTTTATGAATACTATAGCTGTGCTGCCTATCTGGTCTGAAAACCTTTTCACGCGAGTTCATGCCTGTTATGGCTAGGTTAGATAAAACAACTGCAAGGGCTGACTAAAGAAAGTTGCAAGAACGGGATCGAGAACTTGTTCAGAAGGCATTGTATTGCTCGCGGTTTGAGCACTATAGTTGTACAATAGAGTAACGTGGTTGTAGAAACCAAAGCAGCCAGTCAAGTAATCCAACGCAAACTCTGGCTAACCAGGTGTGAATTTGGAAATGTTAGTGTAACTATTGTAGATGGTTCCCTAAAAATAACCATTATAATTCTCCCTTTCTTGCTCTCTCACTTTTACAGGATTGAATGAAAAACCGCAGACCAGATTACTGAAATGCTCCAACTTTTACTACAACCAGCACTCATGCAGAAATGATCCAAGTCATAGAAATAAACCCTTTCAGTTGCTGATAAGATTTTGGTGAGTTATGAATCTATTTTCAACACAAGATTTTATCACCTCAAATCTTTACATAAGTCGGCAAGTCAGTCTCCATTAAAGCCTTTTACACATGGCTATGGGAGACTCAATTAATTTAGTTGACCTTGAAATTGAAGGCATGTTGTTTCAAAAGTGAAATGATGAAACAAAGTAAAGATTGTACAAAGCCTACCACTTAACATGGCGATTTGCAATTTTGATTTCATTGAGATTGATTGAGGTAGAGGATGTGTCTCTGTGTCCACAACTGTGGACTTTCAAGTTTTTTGGAGTGATAAAAGATGTAAATTGAATGAAAAGAATGCACTCTCAACTAACAGCTGGCTTTTCCTTGTATTTTGTATACAGACAAAGGTGCACTGAGTGACAATGTTTTTTGCACCCCCAGTAAAAGAGACTGGAATGAGGAAACATTCTATAACAGTTAGCACTTTTTTTCTCTCTGCTTGAAACCTGAATAAAAGGAGAAAAAAAAGGAAAGACTAAACAGAAGCTTTGAAATCAAGTTTGTTGACTCAAATCCTTAATATGTATAGTTCTCATGCACTTGTACTATGGTATGCAAAGATGTTTTTTACATCACAAGTCCAAAAAGATATATATTATTTCTGAGGTTTAAGAAAATGAGTCCGAAAGTTCATTTTCTTAGGATGTTATAATGCCTGACAGCATGCATGACATGATATGTATGGCTTGCCAGGTGGCTGAAATTGTTACATGTACAATGTATTAGTACTTCCAAATTTTTGCCATGCCCTTCAGTTGATTTACTGTCACTAAACATTAATATTTTTTTGAAACCAGAAAAGCGGCCTTGAAAATAAAGCTCAGCTCTGTAGAATTGGCAATCATAATGAATGTTTCACTGAAACAAAGCAGCACGTTTCGAATGTTTGTCCTCTGCCTGTTCTGTTTACCAGGATCTTTTAAATGACATACTTAGCAAATCATTGGACTTTTATGTTGTTGCCTTATATTTAAATTCAACCAAAACTTGTGTTATGAGCATGCGGCTGATATTTTGTTGATCTTTACATTTCTTTTTTTTTTATTATTATTGGCAGGTTGAAGATGTGGCACCAAGGAAATTTTCAAATATTAAACTGCCAAAAAGAGGTAGGTAAAATAATCGCATTTTTGATTAAAAAATTGTGTATGAAATGTCATTCAGGAAATGGTAAATTGGCTTTATACAACAACAATTTAATGTGAAAAAATGGTTGGGGGAAGAAAGAAAATGTCACCTTAATTTCTCAAATATAACCAGACCGGAAGAGTTTCTCAAATTTTACTTGGGAATTTCACCTTACTGCACTGACAGGATTGAACAATTATGCTCAGGTCCAACTGAGAAGTGAAAGCTCAGGTCAGACTATTCCACCTTGAGGTGTGACTTCCATGTTTTCATTTCTAAGAGAATTTGTTTATAAAAAGTGAAAAGAGTGAAAAAAAATGAAGCAAAAATTTGGGGAATTAGAAATGATGTTTGGAGGAGTAAATTGGTTGAAGTTGGAAAAGACTGTGTGTGTGTGTGTGTGGGAATCAGATGGCATGTGCAGTGAAATAACTGCCATTTTCATTCAGCTGATGTATCCATCTCCCCATTGGGACTTGTGCCACTAAAGAACTGTGAATCAAAAGTTGGTCTTAAGTTTTAGACCAAAATGTTAGTTGACTTAGATCAAAGATAAATCAGTAGTTGTTCACTTGAATGAATTATTGTGTTTTTTTTTTTTTTTCTAAAATTAATTTAGAAAACTGGCCCATGGCTCTCTTGTTGGCCTAACAAGACTGTGCAAGTTCACAGGGCTGACTGAATTTGAATGGTTTGTTAGGAATTATGAAAAAGAGTTAATTAAAAGAAACTGGGGGTCAGTTTGTAAAAGAGCAGGGTCATGGGAAATGTCAACTCTGTATGGGTTAATAAAGAAGTGCCAAGTGATTTGATCAAAACTGATGTAATTATGAAGTAAAAAATTATTACTCTTTCTGAACAACTCTTATTCTACCCTGGTGCCTCCGTAGGTGTTAACGGGGCGTCTTGTGCACTGTTTTAATACTAATGATAATTGCCTTGAAATAATCAGTACAGCATCAGCTGTAACTGAGTCGGACAGCATCTTTAATGAAGGTCTAGCTTAAATACAGCTTGAAAAGTTACAGCATGCAGGTACCGAAGGCATGGGGTTTTTTTTTGGGGGGGGGGGGGGAGATGAAGGAGTGACTAAACCTGAGGTCCTCTGAGGACATGTCAAAAATGGTGAATAATCAGTGAATACAAGAAAGGGGTGTAAACCGTCATATACTCCTATGGACCTTATTGTTTTATAAGAAACTTACCAATTTTTTTTTTACTTGTCATTGTAACTGAGAATGAACATACGTGTTATATTTTACACTAATGGGGTTTGGTGTAAAAGGGATAGATAGTGTGGTTCGTTGCCCATTTCTTCCTCATTAGTCAAGTCTAGACAAGTAGTTGAGGTGGAATTGACCATGATTAAATCAACAGCTTAAGGGATCTGGAAGGAGCAAGTGTCTCTCAACACCTGGTTAAGTTTGGGGTAACTATTGCACTGATTCACATAAGATATTTTCATTCAAACTGTATGATTGTGGTGTGATTTCTCAAGTCTAGACAGAACCTTGGACGCTGCCAGAAGGAAAAGTTGCATGTTTGACAGGAGAGGCATGTTTTTTACTGATAACTAACTAGCAGTTCAAATGTTTTAAAGGGCTTCTCTCTTCATCCATATTGGACCTCTGTTACTCGGTTTTATTCTTTTAAAATTATGTATGTTTCTATATGATTTAAAATTTTACCGAAGTTTGGAGTAAGAGATGGTAATTATTTTGTTTCATGTTGTAAACTGCAAGTTAGAAGACATTCAGGACATAATTCTTTACTTGGGATATGGTTTCATGTTGCTGTAGCTTGCTACTGGTTCTCCTCAATAAATAGTTGACGGAGATGACACTAATATTGGATCAGATAAGATGCAAATTAATGGGGATTGCCTTCAACAATCAGAATAGGATGGGTGCAATTTGCTGTGTGTGTCCTGCTGGAAGTTGGATTTTAGCATGAGAAGGAAGATGGGGAGAATTTGCAATTGATCTTTGTTCTGTACTTGCATTGTGAGAATTCACTACTACATATTATAACTGGGTGTGTTTTTTAAAAGTAGACCAAAGTTTGGAGGTGGTGAATGGAGAAGGGGGATAAGGGGTATATACCATTTCTTGATGTTTTTGGTTGTAATTGCATATGGTTTCTTCTTACATTAACTTTAAAACATTTAATTCTGTTTCTGAGCATTTTAGAATATTGAGAAGGATTTTAATCTGTTTATTTCAATGGATATAGTTAACATTTGTTAAAGGATAAAAAAGAAACTTTTATGGCAAAAGCAGGGCTGGTTTTTGACACAATGAAAACATATCATTCTCAGTCGAAAGAGGTGAGAAGTCATTCAAACTGAATTTTACAAATTTTTTACCACTTTGCTTTTTATGAGCAACAATACATAACACCTTTTTATTGCTCCCTACACTTTGGTCTATCGAAAACATCATGTTGCAAACTGACGAGGTGAACTGATGTCAGATCTAGTAACAGTTCCATCTACCAGGTAAACTGCTTTTATGATTATAATTTATAAAAGTTTGATTATACTTTAATTCAAGAAAAGTTGTGGGAAAAATTCAAGAAGAAAAAGAAGATGTAAACAGCTATGTGAAGTTAGACATGCTGTCTGAACATTTCACACGCCCATGTTAGAGTTAAATTAAATACTAATAAATTTGAAACGGTACACCCGAAATTGTTAATACGATCCGTTATTGAAGCAGGGATAATGTCGGTTATGTTCCCTGATGTTGCTGCCAGTTGCATGATGTGACATTCTTACATGTACCAGATGAGATGACTGACGTCAGAATGGCCCCGTGTATTGTGACGGAAGAATTTAAGGGGCCCAATAGGGCAGACCTTTGCGGGCAGCCTTGACTAAGACCAGCGAAAAACCCAGTTATGGGGTATTATTCCTGCTTTCAAAGACTTTTATGTTCAGAAACACAGCAAAGTGAAAGGGACCAAGAGTGGTATGTTCAGCAGAATTCATCTGCCTCATCTGGTCCATTTTTCACCATTGTTGTACATAAAATGAATGGGTACAACACATGCATGCAAACGTTCATTGGCCATGTGCATGGTACAGCAAACGCAACTTGTAAGCAGCTTTTGTGTGCACTCAGGTGTAAGGAAATCAAATTAAAACCTATACACCTGCTTGCATAGAACCTGTGTATATAACAGGACCGAGAAAATATGAGCTTTTTAACCAAATAATAGATTACTGTTATTTGATAGGTCACTCTTCAGGCAGTGCTTGGTTCTTTCTACCTCTATTGCTAAGCACTTTTGTAAAATAGAAGCCCCCAGCCTAGGGAAGTCTGTTGAAGGTTGTGGTATTCAGCATTGAGAATCCTGTCAGCACATAGTGCAGTAGGTCTCCCATCAGGTTCAGTGATATGTAAGCCAGCAAATACTTTGATCAGTGTCTTTTTCTCTGGTGCTAGTCCACTTTTCTTCATGGCTGCAGAGGTTCCTAAGATAATAGCAAAAGGTAGGTATGCTTTCACAAATCATGGGATTATCAGTAAGTTTACCAAACATTTTTTTATGCACAACTTGAAATATGTTCAGCAATATATATTTTAGGGGATATCAATTACCTGAGGTCCTATCTGACAAAAAGCCTGATTAACTTATGAAGAAGTATTGTCTTTATTAATAATGTATTAGGCAATAATGACATTAGTATGGTTATTAGCATTATGATATCCTTGAGATGAAGAGGGTTTGGGATGAGTGACAGTCTGCAGATTTCCTTGTTTTAAAAGTTGATAAGGCCATTTTTGAGATGTTACAGAACTGATATTAAAAATTAGAAATCGAGGAGCTAGCCCTTGTAGTTAATCTTCCTCCTCCTTTTCTCCCAAAATGCTGTTCACATAGCTGCCTTCAAGTTCAGTAAATTTTGAGCCTTTTCAGGAGAATTTGTAGAATTCATTCAATTCAGTTTAATTAGTTAAGTTTCATTTGATGAAATGATGGAAAAACTAAGACTTCAAGCCCAAGAGCCAGTCTCTAAAAAGAACTCTTAATACCAAATAACTTGGTGCATTTTAATATATATAGGACAAATCGGTTAAAATCTAAGGCACCACTGAACTAGAATCAGTAGTCATTTCTTTATGTTTATGAAACCGACCCAACACATGAGCTACTGTATTTAAGTAGACTTGAAACCATCTTTTGGTGCTCAGTACTTAAGTGTATTCAGCCCCTTAGTTTTGTGTAAGACGGGAGCTCCTTGCCAGTCATTCAGCTGTTCCCAGGTGGGCTGGGCTCTTGGTTCCACCAGCTGAACCTTAGAGAACACGCAGTGAAAAAGAGAAAGATGTTGTTTTTTGCGTTTCCATGGGCAGAGCCACAAACATTCATAGTTAACACATCAGAGGTCATCGACTTTATTTTACTTAAGTCATTGCTGTCTTTCAGTTGAAAACATGTTAGAATTGAACCTGGCAAGACTTATTACAGACATCCTTCTGGGGACACGGACCTCGGCATTTAAAGGCAAATCAAGGGTGCATTAATTGTTATGTCACTGGGTGTAATACATTTGTTATCACCATGGAGATGAGTGTTTTTCTCCCAGTAAACATCTTGAGAGCAAATAATTTGAATAACAATTAATGAGAAATGCTTTTGTCTGATTGGACTTTTACAGATTGCGTACACCTTGGAAAGGCTTAGCTGTGGGTTCAAAGAGCAGACTTTTGAGCAAAATTTCCAAAAAGCAGGAAATTTGCATCATGCCCTTATCGGAACATTATGTTGGTGTGCCATGCTACATTTTTTAAGAACTGAAATGCATGGGCAGCCATTGCCAATGTCAGCCTGTATCTGAATGACAATTTCTTTTTTTTTTTTAGTAGTAGTGTAGTAGTAGTGAAATTTTAGAAGTAATGAATTAATTATTTTTATCATATATTTAGTATGTAGTATGTATGTATGTATGCAGCTGCCAGGTTAACATAGGAGCTCACAGATTAGTCTTCGATAAAATCAATGGTAGTCTGCCTTAAAAATAAGAACAATGGACCCGATTTGCAAAATTAAAAAAAAATAAATAAATGCTATAGACCAACAGTTAAAACTTTTATTTTAGTGCACTTTAGCAGTTTAATTCAGTATG